>JBAMBR010000445.1:0-12119 GCA_037044475.1 Zaprionus obscuricornis | reverse complement strand
ATTTATGCTTCAGTAAATCAATATATATATTTTTATAGACACTCGCATATTTTTCAAACATACACTTAAACCATTCAATATTCGTATATTGTAACGGTCAGCTTGAATACGGCCCTGTTTTTGAATGACGTTAACATGTGAATGACAACGTTGACAGCTGACTAAAGAACAGTCGAAATCGCGTAGGCAAAAAAAAAAAAGAAAACAGGAATTTAGCTAAGTAATAAATAAAATATATCGGACAAGAGACCTGTTGTAGTTAATAACGTACGCCATGAACAACGGGCCAAACGATGCTCCACTACCGCACCGTGTCCGTGGCATTGCCCAAATAGAGAGAAATGCATTAAATGTTTCAATACCAATTGAAAGCGACGAGGGAGAAGACAATGAGTCAACAACAGCTGAGAATGATTGCCTATTGCCAACACCAACTACAGCAGTGCCATCAATGCCGCTATCAATTGCTACTTCGGGTACCCAGCTTAGTGGAGCAAGTGCCAGCACAAGCAGTAATCAAGTAATAGGAAATAATTATCAACCGACACGCAGCAGCAGTAGTCTAAGCGGTAGCACTCGTCCCGGTGGTAATAGTAATATATTATCCTCGATTTTGGCTCGACAGCGTTCATATACGCCGGTGACAAGTACTCCAGTGCGTGCTACCAACCAAATGAATCGTCGTTTGCATCAGTCACGTAGCGTTCAAGGCACCGCTGCAAGTGGCAATGTTGAAGAACCACCAGCTGGTGCAGTACGTCAATTGGGCTTTTGGAGAATGAATCTTAACGAAATGTTTTCTCTCTCAACGGCACCGTCAACTGAAGCGTTACGCTCATTTATTCAACATTCCAATTTTCGTTATCAACCACATGCCACTGGTGGAGCAACAGCTGGATCAGGCCCAGGGGCAGCAGTTGGTTCAACAACTGCATCAGCCACATCGGGGCTGTCAGGTGACAATTCGCACAGTTTATTAAATCAGAATCAAATACACATGAACCTTGAACCGGAGGCCAGCACATCCAGTGCTTCCATCACAATGCGCGCAAATAATATCATGGGCAGAAGTATATCTCTGCGCGAAGGGGAAATGCGACAGCCAAGGCTTAGCTTAAGCAATCGTCAAACCGCCAGTGTTCTTGGTCTAACTTCACCAATGGCAGCAACAACAACAACAACAACAGCAGCAGCTGCAGCGATAGCTGCTAATATTTCTCCTCCAATTTATGATACAGTTGTTGGTCCCGATAATTTGGCTAGTCCAGGTACACCACCAGCTGACGGTTCTCCCAGTGGTAATGCAAATGCAACTGGCAATGGTCAACAGCCGGATCAGGAGGAGAACAATGTTGATGATGATCATGTCATTACCGATATTGTCGTTCAACTCCTAAGCCATTTTGTACGTTATTTGCCCATAATATGCATACTACTGATTAAGTTTGTTCATGATCATTTGCTGGGCATACTTGATCTTCTTCTGTTACAAACCGTTATGTACAATGTAAATCGTTCCGTACGCAATCAAGTTGCACGCTTGGCTCAAAAGAGTCATGCCATACTTATACGTGACATTTGTCTCATACTGATGGTAGTAATTTTGCGTTTATTTATTGCAACAACGCCACCAGATCCATTTGGTTTGATTGTACCACCGCCAAAGATCTATCAAAAGAATGATGCAAGCGCAACACAAGCGCATTATAAGACTGAAGATATCGGTCAAATTGGATATAATAACAATCTGCCCCCAACAACATTTCAGTCGAGCGTTACAATTGAAGCCCTCAACGATTCGACTAATGGTACTGACGCACCAAAGGTTATACCTTTGGGTATGCTCCTCTACTATGTGGCAGTTAGTGATTTATTGTTAAAGTTGATTACAATTATGATCAAGATTATCATAACCTTGCTTCCATTTCATATAATTCGACTAAAAGTGCGAGTAAGTGTAACTATTGCTTGATTTTATCCAGTTGCCTTAATATAATAATATATTTATATTTGTAGGCTCGTTTATATGTTCTGATCGAATACATTTCACAATTCTATCGGGCTGTGGTGCCCATCTCACAATGGTTCTTATTTCTCTATGAATCCTACTCTGGATTGGAAGTCATTTCCGGTGGACTCTTCTCGTCTTTGTACATAGCCGCCAAAATTTTTGAATTAGTCGAGCGCGGAAAATCTCTTAAAAAAGCGATAGAAACATTTCGACGTAATATTGTAAGTTCGATTTTTAATATTTATTATAGTATAAATTTAATAAAATTTTATTTTTATTGTAGGATTCAGAGCGTCCGCCTACAAAGGAAGAATTGGAAGCCGCTGATGCGGTTTGTCCCATTTGTCATGATGCGTACAATTCACCGATTATACTTGAGTGCGGCCATATATTCTGTGATGAATGCGTGCAAACGTGGTTCAAGCGGGAGCAGACTTGTCCCATGTGCCGTGCCAAGGTTAGCGATGATCCTGCCTGGCAGGACGGTGCCACAACATATTTCCATCAACTCTACTAATGATATTGATACCTATGATACACACACACACACACTCACACATATTTATATATATATATATATTATATATGATATATATAAACATGATCTTTATCTTTATATATCTATCCAAACAATCTGTATGTAAATAGCTTAAGTTAGCATTCCTTGTCAATGCTGAATATTTGTTTATTTAGTTTAACAGTTATTAATTATTAACTATTACTATTATTATATTATCTGTAATATTATAATTATGATATTTAAGAGTCTTTTTTTTCATTTCACTTTGGTTTTTGGCCTTTTGCATATGCCAGGGATTGCGACTCATAATAGGCACCGTCTCCGCTTGTCGCCTGCTTGTTTATATCCCGATGGCGATCTTTACTCACGATTTCTTCCAATATTTCGCTATCGCCTTTAATAAGTCGAATGCGTCCGGTAACTGGATCAACTTCACGTCGTATTTGACTTTGACGGCGCTGATATTCTTCGGGTGTCTCTGGTGCATGAGATTTGTTGCTCATCAGCGCTTAAATAAATATATAAAAAAAAATATATTTAAGTAACAGGCAGAAATTCACACCTATTACCGACCTATTGGTATAGCGAAATCCTCAGCGCTATCGCTGTCCACATCAGGAACTGAATCTGCGACCACATTTACAGGCGGCGGCGTTTTCACATTTTTTGATTTTTTATCTTTGCTTTTGCTTTTCTTTTTAGATTTTTTCACTTTTTCTTTAACTTTATCTTTGCGTGCCGCTTTATGCTTACTCTCACTTTTATGCTTTTTCTTCGACTTTTTATCGCTGCTACCCATTCTGTTCTATATGTAAATTGAAATGAGAAAAAAAAAAAACAAAGTAATTACTAAAGTCGTCAGGTACAAAATTAGAGTTGCAATTATTAAAACTATCGATTTCATATCATATATCATATCATACATTATTTTTTGACAAAAAAAAGCATGATTTATTTTATTTGTTTCTTTAAATTAGTTCTTGTGATAGGTTTAAGATTAATAATAAAATTGTAAAGGAAGTTAAATAATCTACAATTTGTCCATTATGTGTTATCGATATTAAGTATGATCAATTTTGCTATCCATTTTCTTTTGTTATATAGGATATGATAATCAGCTGATTTGCTATCGATAAATATATCTAAATGAAGTTGGAAATGAATACTACAAAACAATATGTTTCGGGGCGAATGGCATTCATTTCCAACTTCATTTAGATATATTTATCGATAGCAAATCAGCTGATTTGCATATCCTACATAACAAAAGAAAATGGATATCAAAATTGATCTTACTTAATATCGATAACACATAATGGACAAATTGTAGATTATTTAACTTCATTTACAATTTTATTATTAATCTTAAACCTATCACAAGAACTAATTTAAAGAAATATATAAAATAAATCATGCTTATGATTTGTCAAAAATTACTGTAATTTCATATGATATAAAATCGATTGTTTTAATAATTGCAACTCTAATTTTGTACCTGACGACTTTAGTATTTACTTTGTTTTTCTCATTTCAATTTACATATAAAACAGAATGGGTAGCAGCGATAAAAAGTCGAAGAAAAAGCATAAAAGTGAGAGTAAGCATAAGGCGGCACGCAAAGATAAAATTAAAGAAAAAGTGAAAAAATCTAAAAAGAAAAGCAAAAGCAAAGATAAAAAATCAAAAAATGTGAAAACGCCGCCGCCTGTAAATGTGGTCGCAGAATCAGTTCCTGATGTGGACAGCGATAGCGCTGAGGATTTCGCTATACCAATAGGTCGGTAATAGGTGTGAATTTCTGCCTGTCAACAGGTTACTTAAATATACTTTTTTTTTATATATTTATTTAAGCACTGATGAGCAACAAATCTCATGCACCAGAGACACCCGAAGAATATCAGCGCCGTCAAAGTCAAATACGACGTGAAGTTGATCCAGTTACCAGACGCATTCGACTTATTAAAGGCGATAGCGAAATATTGGAAGAAATCGTGAGTAAAGATCGCCATCGGGATATAAACAAGCAGGCGACAAGCGGAGACGGTGCCTATTATGAGTCGCAATCCCTGGCATATGCAAAAGGCCAAAAACCAAAGTGAAATGAAAAAAGACTCTTAAATATCATAATTATAATATTACAGATAATATAATAATAGTAATAGTTAATAATTAATAACTGTTAAACTAAATAAACAAATATTCAGCATTGACAAGGAATGCTAACTTAAGCTATTTACATACAGATTGTTTGGATAGATATATAAAGATAAAGATCATGTTTATATATTCATATATAATATATATATATATATATATATATATAAATATGTGTGTGTGTGTGTGTGTGTGTATCATCATAGGTATCAATTGTATTCATTAGTAGAGTTGATGGAAATATGTTGTGCCGCCGTCCTGCCAGGCAGGATCATCGCTAACCTTGGCACGGCACATGGGACAAGTCTGTTCCCGCTTGAACCACGTTTGCACGCATTCATCACAGAATATATGGCCGCACTCAAGTATAATGGGTGAATTGTACGCATCATGACAAATGGGACAAACCGCATCAGCAGCTTCCAATTCTTCCTTTGTAGGCGGACGCTCTGAATCCTGCAATAAAAATAAAAAGAAAATTTTATTAAATTTATACTACAATAAATATTAAAAATCGAACTTACAATATTACGTCGAAATGTTTCTATCGCTTTTTTAAGAGATTTTCCGCGCTCGACTAATTCAAAAATTTTGGCGGCTATGTACAAAGACGAGAAGAGTCCACCGGAAATGACTTCCAATCCAGAGTACGATTCATAGAGAAATAAGAACCATTGTGAGATGGGCACCACAGCCCGATAGAATTGTGAAATGTATTCGATCAGAACATATAAACGAGCCTACAAATATAAATATATCAGTATATTAAGGCAACTGGATAAAATCAAGTAATAGTTACACTTACTCGCACTTTTAGTCGAATTATATGAAATGGAAGCAATGTTATGATAATCTTGATCATAATTGTAATCAACTTTAACAATAAATCACTAACTGCAACATAGTAGAGGAGCATACCCAAAGGTATAACCTTTGGTGCGTCAGTTCCATTTGTCGAATCGTTGAGGGCTTCAATTGTAACGCTCGACTGAAATGTTGTTGGGGGCAGATTGTTATTATATCCAATTTGACCGATATCTTCAGTCTTATAATGCGCTTGTGTTGCGCTTGCATCATTCTTTTGATAGATCTTTGGCGGTGGTACAATCAAACCAAATGGATCTGGTGGCGTTGTTGCAATAAATAAACGCAAAATTACTACCATCAGTATGAGACAAATGTCACGTATAAGTATGGCATGACTCTTTTGAGCCAAGCGTGCAACTTGATTGCGTACGGAACGATTTACATTGTACATAACGGTTTGTAACAGAAGAAGATCAAGTATGCCCAGCAAATGATCATGAACAAACTTAATCAGTAGGATGCATATTATGGGCAAATAACGTACAAAATGGCTTAGGATTTGAACGACTATATCGGTAATGACATGATCATCATCAACATTGTTCTCCTCCTGATCCGGCTGTTGACCATTGCCAGTTGCATTTGCATTACCACTGGGAGAACCGTCAGCTGGTGGTGTACCTGGACTAGCCAAATTATCGGGACCAACAACTGTATCATAAATTGGAGGAGAAATGTTAGCTGCTATCGGTGCAGCTGCTGTTGTTGTTGTTGCTGCTGCTGCCATTGGTGAAGTTAGACCAAGAACACTGGCGGTTTGACGATTGCTTAAGCTAAGCCTTGGCTGTCGCATTTCACCTTCGCGCAGAGATATACTTCTGCCCATGTTATTATTTGCGCGCATTGTGATGGAAGCACTGGATGTGCTGGCCTCCGGTTCAAGGTTCATGTGTATTTGATTCTGATTCAATAAAATGTGCGAATTGTCACCTGATAGCCCCGATGTGGCTGATGCAGTTGTTGACCCAACTGCTGCCCCTGGGCCTGACTCAGCTGTTGCTCCACCAGTGGCATGTGGTTGATAACGAAAATTGGAATGTTGAATAAATGAGCGTAACGCTTCAGTTGACGGTGCCGTTGAGAGAGATAACATTTCGTTAAGATTCATTCTCCAAAAGCCCAATTGACGTACTGCACCAGCCGGTGGATCTTCAACATTGACACTTGCAGCGGTGCCTTGAACGCTACGTGACTGATGCAAACGACGATTCATTTGGTTGGTAGCACGCACTGGAGTACTTGTCACCGGCGTATATGAACGCTGTCGAGCCAAAATCGAGGATAATATATTACTATTACCACCGGGACGAGTGCTACCGCTTAGGCTACTGCTGCTGCGTGTCGGCTGATAATTATTTCCTATTACTTGATTACTGCTTGTGCTGGCACTTGCTCCACTAAGCTGGGTACCCGAAGTAGCAATTGATAGCGGCATTGATGGCACCGCTGTAGTCGGTGTTGGCAATAGGCAATCATTCTCAGCTGTTGTTGACTCATTGTCTTCTCCCTCGTCGCTTTCAATTGGTATTGAGACATTTAATGCATTTCTCTCAATTTGGGCAATGCCACGGACACGGTGCGGCGGTGGAGCATCGTTTGGCCCGTTGTTCATGGCGTACGTTATTAACTACAACAGGTCTCTTGTCCGATATATTTTATTTATTTATTACTTAGCTAAATTCCTGTTTTCTTTTTTTTTTTTTTGCCTACGCGATTTCGACTGTTCTTTAGTCAGCTGTCAACGTTGTCATTCACATGTTAACGTCATTCAAAAACAGGGCCGTATTCAAGCTGACCGTTACAATATACGAATATTGAATGGTTTAAGTGTATGTTTGAAAAATATGCGAGTGTCTATAAAAATATATATATTGATTTACTGAAGCATAAATCTTACAATATAATTTTAATAAAAATAAAAAGTAAGTAAATAAAGTAAAAAAAAAGTTCAATAATTTACTATCGAATACATACTACTTGTGCTTCTAATATCAATATCAAACTGGTATTCAAATTAACCGTTACAGTATAAATATTGAATTGTTTGTAGTGTAAATTTAAAAACTATGCGTGTGCCTATATAAAATACATTGATTTATTGAAACATAAATCGTACAGTGTATAGTGTTCAAAATAATAATAAAAAATTTCAAATAATATAAAATTCAATACAATAATTTCTCTGTGTAAAAATATAAATAAATTAATAAAAAAAAATATATACTATCGAATATTTATGACTTGTGTTTCCAATATCGAACAACCAATATCGTATGACCAATGCAGTTGATCATTGCATGTTAGACATTCGCGTGAAAGCTTATTTCGAATGACATGAAACGATCGTAGTATACGTATGAGTGTGTATGTGTAGGTGTATGTATATTTACCAAATAACCGTTAGACTCTTTATCTTAATGCTATAAATTTGTTATCTCTTAATGACTCAATAATAAGTAACAATTGCTATGCTTTCAATTTCATAATCTCTAATTTCATAATCAATCTAATGTCTCTATATGAAACTTTTAATATGTTAAGCAGTGTCTATCATAGCTACTACGCTGCATTTTGAGGGTTAATCTGATAAGGATAATGCAAATGACTCAGTTAACCGCCTGCACTAACCGCAATTAAACTGACCTAAAGCCGTTACCTGGGTAACCGAAACCGTAAACAAAAACACAAAATGCAAATATGGCCAAAAAAAAAAAAACAAGAAAATGAAAACAACCACCGACACAAGGACAAAGGACACTTGAAAACTTCAACAGAAAATAACAGCCCGCATGTCGGACAATTGAGTTTAGTACAATTCCGTGTTTTCAACGATCGAAACAAAACAAAATGTAGTGGAAAATTAAAATAATATATAATAATAATATAATATAATATAATATATAAAAAACAACAATGGGTAATTTAAATAAATTAGAATATATACTAAGTATAAAGTTTATTGTTTTTTTTTGTTTTGTTTTAATTTTGGTTTTTTTTTTTTGTTTTTTATTTATTTAATTTTTTTTTTATTTTATTGTTTATGTGAATAGAATACAAAGTCAACAAACTTAGGCCTAGGCCTACGTACAATTGATTGTACCAGATGGTATATATGTACATATATGTATGTATGTTTATATATGCATCTACATCTACATCTATGTATATAGTATAAATGATGTGTTTTATGTTAGCTTAGCGTAGCCTAATCTTTCTTAAATAGATGTTGAACCCCATTTGATGCGTGCTTCAAGTAAACAAAATCATATATAAAATACATATAATATTTTTATATGTATCTGTGTGCGTATGTATGTATATACATATTTACATATTTATGTATAATATGTATATATTATTATTATTGTTCAGTCTGTATAATCTCTCTCTCTCTCTCTCTCGCTCGTTCGCTCGCTCGGTAGCTGTTGCTGCCCATCATCATGATCGTCTCTGTCCGGCTTCATGCTGATGTTGCTACTATTGCTGCAGTGCGTCGCGTGTGTCAATGAACCGGCGCGGTGATGCGCGGTGATAAACTTTTGGTCTCACTGCGATTCCGTCGCTGCAAAAATTGTTTTACAGACTCCAATGGCAACTGAAAATGATAATAGGCACAATATGGCAAAGGATCCCAATAGGCAAATAATGCTTCACGTTTATCCAATGGCGTTTGGCTATTATTACGCTCAAATGTTGACCAGCTCCAACTCCAGCTGGCTGAATCTTCTTCCATGCTACCAATGCCACGTCGATGAATGCACATGCATTTAATGGCACGACACAACAGTTGAGCATGCGATCGATTATGGCATATATAGGGTAATGCCACGCCCAATCGAACACCCAATGGTACAAATTGTCCACCATGTGCCGGTGATTTGACCAATCGGAAACTAATGTGTCCATTAATGCTACGCTGAAATCGCACCTTGGCAAAGAAGTGTCGCAGCCATAGTTCAATTTGTGCTTCATCCTCACGTCGCACTGGTATCAGATTTTTTGTATGATCCTCAACACGGCAACTAATATTGGCAACAACCTGTGAATCGCGCACCGTTGTGCATGTGACATAATGATGATAACCGGGCTGATCACGCACTACTAGCCATGGCTGACGTTCGCTAATCTCATGTTGATTAAATTTCAATAATTCAATCTGACGATTGGGCAATACGTATTTATGACGTTCCATTACGCCCTGCATACCGCATGCCATGAATATGTTGCGATAACCTGCCACAAAGCCCTGTTCATACAATTGATGCAGTTGCTCCTGTGCTGTAATAACTGTATGCGTTGGCAATGTAATCTGTTGCGCCTGACAACGTTGAAAGAGCTGCAAACAATCATCCAATTGTTGTGTCTCCTGTGCCCCTGGCACAAAGCTAGCACAACCCAATAATTCCAAATGTGGCTTGGCCAGTGCATCATAGTAGGCTGGACTGGTGGCACATACAGGTACATAGACTGTTGGTCGTTCCTTGCGTACAATATGACATAATGCAGCAATATATTGTTCAACACTATTGCTACTAGGACTTGGCACAACATAGAATTTATCTACGCTTGTGGAGAAACGTGCCAATCCAAATAATCCTTCAAATTCAAAGACCACAACACGTGTACCTGCTCCATAAAAATTGCGTGCCATATGCAATGTCTGTATGGTGCTGCCACCACTAAGTAGCACTGTGCGTTGTCGTTGTGTTGCACCCGCTTGTTGCTCCTCATCGCCACTCAATAGCCATTTGATTAGAGCAATTGGTACACGCAATAATTTCCAAAAGATCCATAATAATGCAGAGAGCCAAAAACTAGGCGTAGCAATTGACAATGGAATATAGAGTAAATAACGGATCAATGTTAAGACTAAACCCATCAGCAGTTGGGGTCCAAAGAACAAAAAATTCCTTGATTTTTTTTCCTGTTGTGTTGGAACATGGGAACGCAATAGATTGCCATCGGCAGTGCGTTGACGACGCAATGTTATAAAATGTCGATGTGGTGTATTATTATCCTCTGTTTCCTCTGATTCACTTTGACTTGGATGTTCGGGTATGAGATCCAATGAATTGATTCTACGAAATTTTGATAATTTTGTTGCCAATCGAAGTTGTCGTGCCTGCTCCTGTCGCTGCAGTAGATCATCTAATGTTTGCGACATTTTCAACGCAAACTCTCAGCCACACACACACACACTCTCTCTCTCTCTCTCTCTCTCTCTCTCTCTCACACACACACACGTACTCCGTAGTACGCACGCACTCGCAGTATTATTAAAACTAGCAATAGATTTTTTTTTTTAGTCTTGGATTTCGTTTTCGTTGAATGTTGTTAGTAATTTTTGATACATTAGAATTCTCCCGTATTCACGATTTAATTCGATTTAGTTTCGATTCGATTTGATTCTCTCGCTGTACCGTGCAATGCTGGCAAAATTCGAAATGTGACTAAAGTCCCGTTTAGGCAGAAGTTCTACTTAAAACCTATGTAAAAACCTAAAGCTGCGACACTGCAATGTTCCGTCGCAATGTTCACGCAGAGATAGCGTCTGAGACATGTACTATATAGTATATATAATATATATATTATTTGTTTGCTCAGATATGGCTGTACCTATGTGTATAAATTATAATACCTACTATATATAGGAGGACGCATTCGCAATATTTTCATTTATTTCAATCTCTGATATTTTGCATTATATTGACTACACTACAAAAAGAAAAAAAAAAATATATATATATATTATATATTATATATTATATATTATATATTATATATTATATATTATATATTATATATTATATATATATATTATATATATTTATAAAATTTAATATATTAAAATTTAATATATATTTTATATTATCAAAAAATCAATTTTATTTGTATACTACATATATATTTTATTTTAAAATTTTTACTATTATATTTAATTTAAGTAGCAAAATGTTGTTAATATTTTCTAAATTAAATTAGCACTCACTAGTTTCTCTGAGTGCATAATAAGCATAAATCATCAATGTTGTCTACAGCTAAATAATTGTCTAATTCCCAAGGTTTTTTTTTACTGTTGCCACCGGCAATTTGTCCACGTACCCAATCAATGGACAGAGACTCATTTCTCTCGTGTTGCTAAAAAGAAAATAATTTCTAAAAAAAAAAAAAAAAAAATCCCTATCGCAATAGAAACGAATTTTGTGTAAAATGCTAAGTAATACTTTAGGCTATTTCTACCCTGTATTTGCAATAATCTGATTAATCTGTCATGCAGTAGCTATAGCTATAGTCGTCGTTATAGTCGCTGTTGGCATATGTACTTTGACCCGAACGTTAAAAAAAAGAAAGAAATATTAATATGTTTACATACAATATAAAAAATAGGTACTCACAATCCATATTCAATCAGACTCTGGTTCCGACTCTGTGACTCTGACTCTGGCTGATGCTGATAATCAAAGTCTGTCTATAAACACAACAGCGAACACAACGATTAAGCAAGTCACATTACAGAAACAGCAAACTACGGCAATAATAACAATAACAACAGTAACAACAACAACA
>JBAMBR010000444.1:0-26530 GCA_037044475.1 Zaprionus obscuricornis | reverse complement strand
CGATGCAGAGAAATTCGCCCTGTCGCAAGAAGCCAATCTTACGGTGTTGCAAGTATGCAATTGGTTTATAAACGCGCGTCGACGTATTCTTCCTGAAATGATACGTCGCGAAGGCAATGATCCATTGCACTTCACCATTTCGCGACGTGGTAAAAAGATCAGTCCAAACTCCTCATCAGTCTCCTTGAGTATGAATCCTGGAGGTGCTCCGAACCCAATTACTGGGAGTCCTGCATCCGAAGTAGTAAGTGATTCTTGTTGAAAATAGGTTTTCTTTTTGCTTAACTCGCGTAAATTTTCTCCGCAGATTGTTGGAGCCACCGAAGAAGTGCATAGTGCAACAGAGATGCATGATGGCATTGCCAATGTGCTTTCAAACTTTGAGCAGTATGTGCGTACTACAAATGGCCAGATGATGAAAATGGAACCAGAGTTCGATGAAAGCGTCATATACAGGTAAAGCCAAGCTGGCTGGTTCTTGTAGTTAAAAATGTTGAATTTAGTTAGCCTAGTAAAATGAATGCCAAAACAAATTTTCCCCAAAGTTGGCAACAAGCAATTGCGAACAATCCGTTGGGTTTCCAGAGGCTGCACAGCTCATTGCAAGCTACCATAATTGATAAAATACAAAGCTATCAAACTCGCAAGGCTGCTGAAGGGTTAGGAGAGGAAAATATCAGCATGGGTAGCGGTAGCAGCACCAGTAGCAACAGTAGCAACTATATGGAAACCTTTGCCGGTCAGCTGCCAATTGAATTTGACGAAGAAAAGCCGAAGAAACGCGGACGGAAACGTCATACAGAGATGAACAACAATAACCTTGAACCAATGCCAAACAAAACCATTAAGCTGGAACAGAAGCTCGACCAAGTTGAAGGGTATTGTAATCAAAATCGATTGCAATAGTTTTTAATATTTTAGTTTAGAACTGTATCTGCCTTTAGCTTAGCTTTCAAGTTTACATATGACGATCAACTAAATAGACTCCTTTTAATTTTGTTCCACAGATCCGAGGGCGAAGAGAGCGGGGCAGATTATGAGTCGTGTGAACAAGCCAGCGAAGAGGAAGTGCGGTTCGAAACCTCTACGATTGGCAGAGCGTCATTAAGTAAGCAAAAAAAAATGAAAAATGAATCTCAACATAATGATGAATTCTTATCGCATCGTTGCTTAGGACTGTTTTTAGCACTGAGGAGGTGACTACCTCAAAAGCAAACACCAATAACGTAGCTGTCAATTGCGAACCTATCGCCACACAGATCATAAAAAGTAGTGAGGGTAAATACTACGAATTGATGTTCAGTTGGGGGGAAAATTAATTACCTTGTTTTTCCTTCAGGAAACCAGCAAATGTTAGAGCACATGTTGGGTGCTGAGGCTACTATTGTAACTAGTCCGAATGATGATGAAGATGTTGCTTGTATGCCACAACAGGAAGATAATTTTACAGCCACCGAAATTGAGAATGCACAAATCCAACCGCAGACGCCTCCACGTGCAGGTTTGTTGCAAATGTGATAATCTTAATCGGACTATGTTATGATAAATATTATTTGCAGCTTTAAGTCGAGAGGAACGCGACAAATATAAATGTCTTTATTATCTTGTGGAAACAGCAATGGCAGTGCGTCAGAACGATTGTGGACAGGAGGATGATCTGGCTTACATGGGCAACTATCTGAACAACTAACCAACAAACTTATAATTAGAAGTTTGATTTATTGTATATATGTTTCTAGTATTCGATTTGTAATAATTACAGGCAGATACCCTGTTATTGATAGGCTAATCCTTCTCAAAACGCTCAATTTAATGATTTTACCGATTGAAATAGTCAATTACATATCGAAAAAGCGTTCTGAAAAAAAATTAGATGAATTTGGTTATGAAAATGTCTGTTAACTTGCAAATGTAGATGGTACAATTATAACTAAGTAGATTAGTTTTCATAGAGACAATTCAATTGCCATTAATATTTATATATTGTAACGAACTTAGGATTAGCACGTTAATAAATATTTAAAATAACCATCTAAATTCAAATGTGGAATATATTGCGTTAATTAAGCTCCATGGGCGCCAACTATCGATAGTCGGGATTAAAGTTTCGATATATTAGGTTTTTAGCATATTGAGCCTTTTGCTATACGGTCACACTATTGCTTAGGAAAGTCGCTAAAAATAGTTACGCGCATACAAAATGTGGAAATAAAGTGTAAATAGTATAATGAAAATGTAAAGCTTCAACTACTTTTTATTGTGAGGACCTTACACTTACACGCACAAAGTCTCAAAACGCCAGCGAAACGCACATTTTTGTTTTTGTCTTTTTGTGTCTTAATCTGCTTTCAATCCTGACGCTGCCGCACTCTTCTCCTAACCTGTCGCTCTGTCGCCGCCGCTACCACTGCAACTGCTATTGCCTTTAACGACTACCGCCACAAAAACAAAACTTACGCTTCTGGGATTGCGGTTTAGCAGCAGCATCGGCATCAGCATTGGTGTCAAACATACAAAATCAGGACATGCAAAAAGAGTTTCCATTCGCGGTGTGGGTAAGTCGAATGTTGTTAAATCTTTCCATTGTTCAGTACAATACAACTACAACTGTATTTCCCTTTCGCATTAGATGATTGTGTTTGTTGCTTTTCTTATTTCGCTTTTGCCTATCTCTCTTTACACATATGTATGTATTTGTCAGTCTCGGCCTGCCATCTCAGCATTTTTACATTTTAATTTTTTTTCTTTCCTTTTCTGCCTATACTTGTCTCATTTAAGCTCTGCTTGTTCTTATCTGCATTTGTATATACGTATATATATATGTATGCATGTATGTACAAATTTGTTCGTGTATAAATATGCAGATGTCTTACACATGTGTATTTGTTTGTCGCCACAGCTCAGCTGATATTGTTACTATGCAATATTTTGTTATCATTTAATTTCATTACATTAAATTCTAAGAACTGGAAAAATAATATTAAATTAATATTATTTAATCAAGGAAAAATAAATAAAATAAGCTTCACAATGTATTACGTATTAATAGAGTATAATGCAAGAAAATTAAGAGTGTATGAGTTTCCCTACTCAGTCTTAAAAGCAAATTTCCTCTCTTGTTTTTCCGCTCATTTTTTTGGGTCACATAATTTGTCACTTCATTTTTGTTTTTGTCTTTTTCCTTTCTGGTCTGTTCTGTTCTGTTCCCTTTGATAAACCCCATTTGCTATTTTTAAATATGTTCTGTCGCCATTTTTAGATTGAACCCATTTTTATTGTTGTTAAAAACACTGTTAATGTTTAAAGTAGCCGAATATGAGTCACTTTTTCTTACTATTTTGTTTAAATAAATAGTAAAAGTATTATTAAAAAACGAAAAACAAAGTAAATGAAAATGAAAGATTGTGCCTCATGTATCCCAATTATTCTCATTTTTTATTAATAAATCGAAGACTTGAAACGACAAACGGTCAACTGCTAGCAACTGGATGTCGATGCCGCTGCGCAGTTTCAGTTTGTTGCGCCTTTTCGTGGCGCCGTCTCATGCCGTCACTCAATTCTCGCGCCAGACTACTGCGGCCGGTCTATTTTGTCTAGGCTGCATTATTAGCACCATCGCTGTCGTTTATATCACTCTCACTGCCTATGTCTATGTCTGCCCCATCTTCTTTCTCTCTCTCTCTCTCTCTCTCTCTCTCGCTATTTCTGCCTCCTTAGCGTTAGCTGCCTCACTTGTTGTGCCACACCAACGCAACGGAACGTAGCGCAGTGCAACAACGTTTCTGTTTTTAGTCGCAATTATAGTCTACGCGGCTTGCAACTGAACATAATGTGCACATTTCAACAAGAATAAAATACATAATTTTAATAATAATAAAGACAAATTTATAAATCAAATAAATAAAATAAAATGTGCTTATCATTTTTATTTACGTTTCTCTTGTGTTTGTGAATTTCCCTGAAATTAAAAAATGTTGCTGATACGACGCTGCTGCTGCCGAAGGTTTAATAACAAAATCAATTTTTAGATTAGTTGAAAAAAATACAAATTTAATTATTTAAGAACTTTTTGCTACTGATTAATTGAATTGCATGTGACATGATGTTGGATTACACATTTATAGAATTGATAATCCAACTATAGTTTGAATGCATCGTCAACTATTTCGATATGAGATCATGCTCCAAACATCTTGATGAGAAGAATGGTCCATAAAAATTGATACTTAAAGTGTGGAAAATGCCTCCACGCCTAGTGTTATCTGCTTAAGTCATAAAATAAAGTGAATTCCAGGCAACATTCGCAATGAATTTATAATTTCTAAAACAGTGATGCTGCCTGCAACCCATTACGTGCTGCCTTTCCTGTATTTTCCAGCCGAACTCGGTAGGTTTCAAGGTTGCCTCTTGTCAAGTGAGATGCCAAAATGAAAATGATGAGAGCTACTAACAAGTTGCTTATTTGTTCAATTTTTAAGAATATATCTACATTCATATGTGTATGTATCAGTGTTTAACGTCTGTTTCTGTCCACGTGTTCTGAACACAATTCTTCATAATATATCATTTGTTGCGGCAAAAGAAAGCGAAGGTGGCGGGAGGCAAAACACATTTCATACATAATTTCAAGCATGGCAAATTCTTTTTTTCATTGCTCTTGAGCTCTCGCCACAATAAGTACTTTGGCTTTTTCTACCCTGTTCATCATCCCTTTCCTTCCCTCACTATCAGTCGCTGCGTCACCTTTTTGTCTGTTCATTCGTCGTTTTACATATTTAATACAAAATCAATCGGATTTGCTTTGATGATGCGTGAAAGAAGCAGTAAATGAATTGGGGTCGGGGTATTGGGGTTAAGGTTCAGGATTAGTTATTGAATGACTCTTGAAATTGGTTCTTTGGTTTAGTGGGCAATGGGCAATGAGAAGTGATAAAAATGGTTTAAGTATTGTATTTTTATTTTATTTAAAACTCACTGGAAACAAACATTTACTGGGATATGCATTACTTAGAACTAATAACTAAAAATCAAACATACCTATCATCTACTATGATGAGTGTGTGTATATATGTATATATATAACATAAATATCTATTTATTAATATTATTATTATTATGTCATATTGTTATTGTGAAATACTCATTAAGAGCAGCCGTCGAGATCAAAAAATTGCTCAGTTTGCAGTTTACAGCAATTGTTGTTGTTGCTGCTGTTGATGTTGACGTTAAGATTCAATTGAAATTATATGAATGAAATAGAAGTTGAAGTTAAAGTTAATGAATAACAACAACGACAACAACAACTGACTACTAACTTATGTTGTATGTTTTATAAAATAAAGCACATTTGTGATATATATGTTAGATTAGATAAGATTCTTATTTCGATTTCGCCTGCTCTCAGACATATCCGCTTGATTCCAGCTTGATAGCGCCTTCGTATGTGGGGAGACCCGATATGTCGATAATTTTGCTCATGTCCAGGCTTATGATGCCATTGTCGTTGATATTGTTCATATCCAATGGATCAGTGTTAGCCTCGACAGCTGTTTCAGCTGATGCTGTTGTTATCATCGTCCTTGCCTCTGGTACTGCTGTTGTTGCGTTGTCATTTATATCAGTGTCAGCAATAGCTGTTGCTGCTTCTGCCCCTGATGGTGCAACACCAGCAGCAGCATCTTCAGTTGTGCTGTCATTTTCTACCACATTTCCATTTGCTGCGTCAGCCTCAACATCAATTTGATTGCCGTTAGGGTTGGCTGTTAGCTGAGGCTGCTTGTGATTCTGCTGCTGTTGGGGGTCCTGCTGTTGATTTGGATGTTGTTGATGTTGTTGCTGCTCGGAAGTTGCCACATTGTAATTGTCATCACACTGTTCGAGGCCGCTTTCTAAAGACGCAGTTAACATTTCGTCCTCGGCTGCGTATCGAAACTTGCCGCACAGTGGACAGCCACGTCTATAATGGCTGTGCTGTGGCATGTGGCTATGTTGGCTGTGTTGCAAGTAACGCCGCCCAAAACTGTTCAGTCGCATGGCCGCTTGTGCATGTTTTCGCGCCTGTAATGCTAACGATGGCGACGTGCTCATTGTGTACGTCGTATCCAACTCCTGACAGTTGCCATTTCTTGCCACAACTGCCGCTGCAGCTGCATTCCACATATTCTCCACCTCAGCGCGCTGCAACGAACAACAGGATTGTGCATTAAAAGCGCGCAGTTGCTTATTGGTTGCCAGGTTGCCTCCAACTGCTCCGGTTGACGTTCCTACTGCACAGCTGCTGCTGCTGCCTGCACCCATAGCCATTGCATCCAAACTGCCACCGGCACTTGTCGCCGCTTGCTGCATACTGCTGATATCCAGGGTTGAACGATAACCCGGCGGGGGTGAAACACGTTGCAGCAAAAGCTGCTGTTGTTGCAGTTGTAGCTGTTGTTCCTCCAGCTGCTGCTGTTGCTGTTGAAGCAACTGCTGCTCATGCAGTACGACAGCGTCATATGATGGCGGAGGCTCATGATGCAGAGCTGGCAGCGCTGCCAACCCGTCAGTTGAATCACCTAGAAATAGACCTGAAGTCTCGTAACACTGCAAAAAAAAAAGAAAGAATTTTGGCTGATATAGTTATAAAGAGTCAATTTTCGACAGTCTTTCATGTAATAAAATACGTATATACTGCAGGGGGAATACGAAGGATATCTGTCCAGTTTCAAAACTGGGTGTATATATTGGATTGAAACATACTGGCCGAAGGACTAGTTGATTTCGACTCGGCTGTTGATGCTGATCAAGCAAGGATATATATATTTTTATAGAGTCTCTCACTTACAAACTTGTGTGGAACAGGAATATACCCTAGCAATGATAGACTATAGGAGAGGAATATTTTGTATTTAGTCGAAAAGCTGAAATTAACGCTGCACAAATAAAAAAGTTTAAATTGCACACACATAATAAATTCATTTGTTTGTGTAACTGCGATACAACGGTACTTCTTCTGGCACTTCTATAAGTAATCCAACCCAACCTCCCGTTGACAACATGGTGGGCTATGGCTATGGTCTGACATGGGCCAAGCTAACGTTGATTTACGCGGCTGCCGGCTGCGACGTTCTCGTTTTCCCACTGGGCCAACAAACAACAATAAGCTCAGGCTGATGAATGCTTGGGGAAAGGACAGGATAGGTGAGGAGAAAAGAGGAGCGAAATGGAATGAAATGAAAGAGGGCAAACAGCTTAATAAAACCCACAACCATAGAGCGACAGCCTCGGCCACGGCCACAGCTACGGGCACAGCCAAGTGATGTCCACTTTCAGTTCCAAGTGCAGTAGAAAAAACAACTGCCGCTTTTTTTTTTCTTTGCTCGTTGGTCACTTTTATTCATTTATTTATTCATTTTGTCGTCGCACCTGTTTAATCTATAAATACTCATTAGAGGCACCAACTTAATTTCCCATCTTAAATGTTTCTTCTTTTAAAATTATGAAATGTTATAATAACTGTGAGCTGTATGTACAACCGTAACCGTTAATATTGTAACATTGAACTCTATTCTTTAAGGTCTCGACTTGAATATCGTTTTGTGGCAAAGCTTCAATTGATAGACTTACCTGTTCAACACTGTAGATTTCCATGTTGGGATCGTTTTCGAGCCACTGATGTTGTTGTTGTCGGTAGGCGGCCTCAGTGCGCTTCTTTATATTTCGGTGGCAACAATAGCAAACTACGCACAAAATTGTTGTTACAAGACACAACATAGAACTGCAGAACAGAACAAAAGGACATAAAGGTCAAATATTTAAAGCTAAAATAACGAATACCCTGTAAGAAACGTCACATAATCTTTTAACTAACTGCCAAAGATCTAGCAAATATCCAAAATACATAAAATTGAAATTACTTTCGCAATCTTCTTATGGGTATGTGGTAGAATCCATTTGCCACTTGTATGTTGTTATTGCTGTTGATTATAGGGTATATATATGTATGTACAATACACGATACACTCTCACTCATTTGTCTTTAGTGAATGTTCAGCAATGAAATTGATTACCAAACACAACTGCAATTTTTGTCTTTTATTAATATTGTTTAATAACTCACATCATCGTATGTACACATGCATGCACATAGTATATAAACATACAACATACATATAGTACACAAGTATAGTATAAATGTATGTATATGTATTTATGTATGTTTAGCTGGCTGGCAGGCATGTCGACATTAGATAAATTGATTGTCAAAGCACGAAAATGTGAATTGTGTTTGAACTTTTGCCTGTCTCTTTTCTACTATCTGTCCGTCTCTGTCTTTCGCTTTGTTATTGATAACAATGTCGCCCGAATAATACAACACTGATAACAGTTAAGTGAATATTTGCCTAATTGAAAAAGGTTTTTGGGCTTTGGCTGGAAGGGAAATTTATATAAATAAAATGAGCTTTAATCGATATTTAAACCTATGCCTAGTATATGTCTATATATAATATGTATGTGTATGCTTGCTACCTTCCCCAACTATCTTATCAAGCTCCATTATATCTTTATAATTGTTCAGCCCAATAACCTAACCCAGTTTATGAATTGCCTCAAATCTGTTACGGGTCACACAAATCAATGATGTCACTTAATCCACTTTAAGTGCAACATAATGCGGACACTTGTGTCCTGTGTTCATCGCCTTTTACTTTTACATCTACTTCTCATTCTTTTTCTTCGCCTCTTCAGACGATTTGTGCCTCTCCCCGATTCCGTTTCGTTTTGTTTCCTTTCGCTTTGCTCATTTTCCAATGGGCGCCACACGCAATTTCTCGCATGTCAACAGTTCATTTAAGGCCCCAAAAAGCGTTAAAAATTGAGCAGCACAGGGGAGGAGGAGGCGTGGCAAAACTATCAGCCGCCTGTGCAGTGTTTTTTTTTCTTTCTTTTTTTAGTTTGGTTTGTGAAATTCATTGACATGCCATAGACGATCGATAAAAATGTAGTTAAAATAAAGTTATGGGACTCGAAGCACAGCGCATGCTGTTTACAGACATCAAACTTTTTGTTTTCAATTTTTCAGCGTTTATTTTGGTTAACCCAATTTTTTGTAGCCCGCTTAACTTAACTCTATAGCTTCGGCTTTCACTACGGCTACGGCTTCTTATGAACTGAGCTCGTGTTGCATAAAAATAAATTTTAATAAGCGAACCAGGGACACTTTTTGTGCCCGCAAAAGAAGAAGCAGATAAAAAAAGGCTGCAGAAGGATGCGCAATTATAAATATCCTTACTTTATTATGCAAACGTGAAGAAGAAAAACGACAGAGACACAACATGTATCTTTCTCTCTCTCTCTTTGTCTATCTTTGTCTATCTTTCTCTCTCTCTGCAGACTTGCATACATTTTTGATGTTATTAATTTGCTTCTGGATAATAAATCATAAGGATGAAACAAAACTCAGTAAGATCTTTGAAATTGTGGTATGTTATTTTGTATATACCGCTATATGCTATACCGAACTCGAAGAAGTCCCAGCACAAAGATGGAATGTCCCTAACCTCCCTAACCTGATTAGGGAAATTACATGAAGCCATTTCATTTCATTTCATTTCTTGGGTGCGATGGGGTGCGGTACTTGGGGTTCTGTAGTGCCAGTCGATAATAAAATTAAAGGTAATTCGTCAATTTTACGGGCTGCCTATAAATATGCTCTGAAAAAAAAACTTGACATCTGAATGTAATTTTTTTTTTACCTTTCTGGTAACTGTCACTTTGAGTAATACGCGGTTTTGTGCTTTTGTTCTTTCAGTTTATCAGAAAGGAAAACTATTTAAAGAATTTAAAAATTGATAACTCTTTCAATGTCTTCATTTCATATATTATGCATATATGTCTTGGGACATTCTACGCTTCTAAATCTTTCCCTATTAATACAGAATTCTATCTCTGTCTTAGTCTGTCAGTTGTCTGTTGCAGTTGCATTCTCAATTACAATTGCCTAGGGTAAACTTTGCTAAATACAGCTTATAAATTAATCAAATAAAATTAATAAAGCAGCTGCTATTGCTGCTGCTGCTGCTTCTGCTACTGCAACTGCTACGTCACTCACCCGCCGAGAAGAAGATTCACGCTGCCATTGACAACATGCGCGTAAGTCTGTGAACTGCCACTTCCAGCTCCAGTACCAGCTGAGCCGTGGCTGATGCCAGAGCCAGCGGCGCCATTGAGCAGCGATATGCCACCTCCTGATACTCCGCTGCCTCTCTGCTGATTATAGTGACCAATGCCTCCATTATAATAGGGGATTATAGAGGAGCTGCTACCAATCTCTTGGGAATGTAGCAATTCCTCTTCACTGTCCTCAAGCTGAGAAGATGTTGAGTCCATTGTTGTTGCTGTCGTTGCCGTTGCTGTTGCTGTTGCTGTGACTGTTGCATTGTATGACTGCTGCTGCCGTTGTTGCTGATTTTGTAATTGTTGTTTCTGCTGTTGACTGACCGCCGCGAGTATTGCATAACGTTTCAAAGACATTTCTACTTATGGCTTGAAGTTAGACTATTGCATAACGATTAGCCAACTTGCCTTGTATTAGCCTTAACACGCATATACACGCATACAAAGATACACTAAACACATAGGTAGTTAAAATACATTCACATACAACACAAGTACAAGCAGAACCAGAAGCAGAATGGATTTACGCGTTGGCATTACCGTTGCCACTCGCTGCAAGCGCTAGACTGAACCAAGGACAACGGCCCTGCCTCCTTAGCGCTAGGCGTCGTATATGTCGTAATGTACGTCAGACCGACACGCGAACAATGCGAGAGAAGGCGACAAAGCGCGATCGATGGCCAAGGTAACCATCCAACCAACCAGCCGCAAGCAACGGCCGACCTGACTAACTAACTGTTTAGTACAAGTGCTATTAAGTTTTAGTTACTATTTCTATTTCTGTTTTCTGTTTCTGTTTCTATTTCTTTTACATTTTCTAGTTACTGCATTTTAGGCATTCGCTTTCTCTTGTCTTTTTGGCAAGCCGCGTCCTCTCTGCGTACGTCTTGGCAAATGCGTAGTGCTGTTGCAACTGATTCCCGGCTTGACTTGCTGACTAACTAGCAGGCAGCAGGCTGGTTGGCCTGGCCTGGTCTGTCCTGGCCTGTTCTGACTTGGCTTAGCAACAGACAACTGACAGACTAAGACAGAGATAGAATTCTGTATTAATAGGGAAAGATTTAGAAGCGTAGAATGTCCCAAGACATATATGCATAATATATGAAATGAAGACATTGAAAGAGTTATCAATTTTTAAATTCTTTAAATAGTTTTCCTTTCTGATAAACTGAAAGAACAGCATAATAAAGTAAGGATATTTATAATTGCGCATCCTTCTGCAGCCTTTTTTAATCTGCTTCTTCTTTTGCGGGCACAAAAAGTGTCCCTGGTTCGCTTATTAAAATTTATTTTTATGCAACACGAGCTCAGTTCATAAGAAGCCGTAGCCGTAGTGAAAGCCGAAGCTATAGAGTTAAGTTAAGCGGGCTACAAAAAATTGGGTTAACCAAAATAAACGCTGAAAAATTGAAAACAAAAAGTTTGATGTCTGTAAACAGCATGCGCTGTGCTTCGAGTCCCATAACTTTATTTTAACTACATTTTTATCGATCGTCTATGGCATGTCAATGAATTTCACAAACCAAACTAAAAAAAGAAAGAAAAAAAAAACACTGCACAGGCGGCTGATAGTTTTGCCACGCCTCCTCCTCCCCTGTGCTGCTCAATTTTTAACGCTTTTTGGGGCCTTAAATGAACTGTTGACATGCGAGAAATTGCGTGTGGCGCCCATTGGAAAATGAGCAAAGCGAAAGGAAACAAAACGAAACGGAATCGGGGAGAGGCACAAATCGTCTGAAGAGGCGAAGAAAAAGAATGAGAAGTAGATGTAAAAGTAAAAGGCGATGAACACAGGACACAAGTGTCCGCATTATGTTGCACTTAAAGTGGATTAAGTGACATCATTGATTTGTGTGACCCGTAACAGATTTGAGGCAATTCATAAACTGGGTTAGGTTATTGGGCTGAACAATTATAAAGATATAATGGAGCTTGATAAGATAGTTGGGGAAGGTAGCAAGCATACACATACATATTATATATAGACATATACTAGGCATAGGTTTAAATATCGATTAAAGCTCATTTTATTTATATAAATTTCCCTTCCAGCCAAAGCCCAAAAACCTTTTTCAATTAGGCAAATATTCACTTAACTGTTATCAGTGTTGTATTATTCGGGCGACATTGTTATCAATAACAAAGCGAGAGACAGAGACGGACAGATAGTAGAAAAGAAAGAGGCAAAAGTTCAAACACAATTCACATTTTCGTGCTTTGACAATCAATTTATCTAATGTCGACATGCCTGCCAGCCAGCTAAACATACATAAATACATATACATACATTTATACTACACATGTGTACTATATGTATGTTATATGTTTATATACTATGTGCATGCATGTGTACATACGATGATGTGAGTTATTAAACAATATTAATAAAAGACAAAAATTGCAGTTGTGTTTGGTAATCAATTTCATTGCTGAACATTCACTAAAGACAAATGAGTGAGAGTGTATCGTGTATTGTACATACATATATATACCCTATAATCAACAGCAATAACAACATACAAGTGGCAAATGGATTCTACCACATACCCATAAGAAGATTGCGAAAGTAATTTCAATTTTATGTATTTTGGATATTTGCTAGATCTTTGGCAGTTAGTTAAAAGATTATGTGACGTTTCTTACAGGGTATTCGTTATTTTAGCTTTAAATATTTGACCTTTATGTCCTTTTGTTCTGTTTTGCAGTTCTATGTTGTGTCTTGTAACAACAATTTTGTGCGTAGTTTGCTATTGTTGCCACCGAAATATAAAGAAGCGCACTGAGGCCGCCTACCGACAACAACAACATCAGTGGCTCGAAAACGATCCCAACATGGAAATCTACAGTGTTGAACAGGTAAGTCTATCAATTGAATCTTTGCCACAAAACGATATTCAAGTCGAGACCTTAAAGAATAGAGTTCAATGTTACAATATTAACGGTTACGGTTGTACATACAGCTCACAGTTATTATAACATTTCATAATTTTAAAAGAAGAAACATTTAAGATGGGAAATTAAGTTGGTGCCTCTAATGAGTATTTATAGATTAAACAGGTGCGACGACAAAATGAATAAATAAATGAATAAAAGTGACCAACGAGCAAAGAAAAAAAAAAGCGGCAGTTGTTTTTTCTACTGCACTTGGAATTGAAAGTGGACATCACTTGGCTGTGCCCGTAGCTGTGGCCGTGGCCGAGGCTGTCGCTCTATGGTTGTGGGTTTTATTAAGCTGTTTGCCCTCTTTCATTTCATTCCATTTCGCTCCTCTTTTCTCCTCACCTATCCTGTCCTTTCCCCAAGCATTCATCAGCCTGAGCTTATTGTTGTTTGTTGGCCCAGTGGGAAAACGAGAACGTCGCAGCCGGCAGCCGCGTAAATCAACGTTAGCTTGGCCCATGTCAGACCATAGCCATAGCCCACCATGTTGTCAACGGGAGGTTGGGTTGGATTACTTATAGAAGTGCCAGAAGAAGTACCGTTGTATCGCAGTTACACAAACAAATGAATTTATTATGTGTGTGCAATTTAAACTTTTTTATTTGTGCAGCGTTATTTTCAGCTTTTCGACTAAATACAAAATATTCCTCTTCTATAGTCTATCATTGCTAGGGTATATTCCTGTTCCACACAAGTTTGTAAGTGAGAGACTCTATAAAAATATATATATCCTTGCTTGATCAGCATTAACAGCCGAGTCGAAATCAACTAGTCCTTCGGCCAGTATGTTTCAATCCAATATATACACCCAGTTTTGAAACTGGACAGATATCCTTCGTATTCCCCCTGCAGTATATATTTTATTACATGAAAGACTGTCGAAAATTGACTCTTTATAACTATATCAGCCAAAATTCTTTCTTTTTTTTTTTGCAGTGTTACGAGACTTCAGGTCTATTTCTAGGTGATTCAACTGACGGGTTGGCAGCGCTGCCAGCTCTGCATCATGAGCCTCCGCCATCATATGACGCTGTCGTACTGCATGAGCAGCAGTTGCTCCAACAGCAACAGCAGCAGCTGGAGGAACAACAGCTACAACTGCAACAACAGCAGCTTTTGCTGCAACGTGTTTCACCCCCGCCGGGTTATCGTTCAACCCTGGATATCAGCAGTATGCAGCAAGCGGCGACAAGTGCCGGTGGCAGTTTGGATGCAATGGCTATGGGTGCAGGCAGCAGCAGCAGCTGTGCAGTAGGAACGTCAACCGGAGCAGTTGGAGGCAACCTGGCAACCAATAAGCAACTGCGCGCTTTTAATGCACAATCCTGTTGTTCGTTGCAGCGCGCTGAGGTGGAGAATATGTGGAATGCAGCTGCAGCGGCAGTTGTGGCAAGAAATGGCAACTGTCAGGAGTTGGATACGACGTACACAATGAGCACGTCGCCATCGTTAGCATTACAGGCGCGAAAACATGCACAAGCGGCCATGCGACTGAACAGTTTTGGGCGGCGTTACTTGCAACACAGCCAACATAGCCACATGCCACAGCACAGCCATTATAGACGTGGCTGTCCACTGTGCGGCAAGTTTCGATACGCAGCCGAGGACGAAATGTTAACTGCGTCTTTAGAAAGCGGCCTCGAACAGTGTGATGACAATTACAATGTGGCAACTTCCGAGCAGCAACAACATCAACAACATCCAAATCAACAGCAGGACCCCCAACAGCAGCAGAATCACAAGCAGCCTCAGCTAACAGCCAACCCTAACGGCAATCAAATTGATGTTGAGGCTGACGCAGCAAATGGAAATGTGGTAGAAAATGACAGCACAACTGAAGATGCTGCTGCTGGTGTTGCACCATCAGGGGCAGAAGCAGCAACAGCTATTGCTGACACTGATATAAATGACAACGCAACAACAGCAGTACCAGAGGCAAGGACGATGATAACAACAGCATCAGCTGAAACAGCTGTCGAGGCTAACACTGATCCATTGGATATGAACAATATCAACGACAATGGCATCATAAGCCTGGACATGAGCAAAATTATCGACATATCGGGTCTCCCCACATACGAAG
The DNA here is from genome assembly GCA_037044475.1 of Zaprionus obscuricornis. Taxonomy (NCBI): domain Eukaryota; kingdom Metazoa; phylum Arthropoda; class Insecta; order Diptera; family Drosophilidae; genus Zaprionus; species Zaprionus obscuricornis. Next base: position 11,352 of record JBAMBR010000444.1, on the reverse strand, counting down.
GCGCTATCAAGCTGGAATCAAGCGGATATGTCTGAGAGCAGGCGAAATCGAAATAAGAATCTTATCTAATCTAACATATACATATATCACAAATGTGCTTTATTTTATAAAACATACAACATAAGTTAGTAGTCAGTTGTTGTTGTCGTTGTTGTTGTTATTCTTTAACTTTAACTTCAACTTCTATTTCATTCATATAATTTCAATTGAATCTTAACGTCAACATCAACAGCAGCAACAACAACAATTGCTGAAAACTGCAAACTGAGCAATTTTTTGATCTCGACGGCTGCTCTTAATGAGTATTTCACAATAACAATATGACATAATAATAATATTAATAAATAGATATTTATGTTATATATACATATATACACACACTCATCATAGTAGATGATAGGTATGTTTGATTTTTAGTTATTAGTTCTAAGTAATGCATATCCCAGTAAATGTTTGTTTCCAGTGAGTTTTAAATAAAATAAAAATACAATACTTAAACCATTTTTATCACTTCTCATTGCCCATTGCCCACTAAACCAAAGAACCAATTTCAAGAGTCATTCAATAACTAATCCTGAACCTTAACCCCAATACCCCGACCCCAATTCATTTACTGCTTCTTTCACGCATCATCAAAGCAAATCCGATTGATTTTGTATTAAATATGTAAAACGACGAATAAACAGACAAAAAGGTGACGCAGCGACTGATAGTGAGGGAAGGAAAGGGATGATGAACAGGGTAGAAAAAGCCAAAGTACTTATTGTGGCGAGAGCTCAAGAGCAATGAAAAAAAGAATTTGCCATGCTTGAAATTATGTATGAAATGTGTTTTGCCTCCCGCCACCTTCGCTTTCTTTTGCCGCAACAAATGATATATTATGAAGAATTGTGTTCAGAACACGTGGACAGAAACAGACGTTAAACACTGATACATACACATATGAATGTAGATATATTCTTAAAAATGGAACAAATAAGCAACTTGTTAGTAGCTCTCATCATTTTCATTTTGGCATCTCACTTGACAAGAGGCAACCTTGAAACCTACCGAGTTCGGCTGGAAAATACAGGAAAGGCAGCACGTAATGGGTTGCAGGCAGCATCACTGTTTTAGAAATTATAAATTCATTGCGAATGTTGCCTGGAATTCACTTTATTTTATGACTTAAGCAGATAACACTAGGCGTGGAGGCATTTTCCACACTTTAAGTATCAATTTTTATGGACCATTCTTCTCATAAAGATGTTTGGAGCATGATCTCATATCGAAATAGTTGACGATGCATTCAAGCTATAGTTGGATTATCAATTCTATAAATGTGTAATCCAACATCATGTCACATGCAATTCAATTAATCAGTAGCCAAAAGTTCTTAAATAATTAAATTTGTATTTTTTTCAACTAATCTAAAAATTGATTTTGTTATTCAACCTTCGGCAGCAGCAGCGTCGTATCAGCAACATTTTTTAATTTCAGGGAAATTCACAAACACAAGAGAAACGTAAATAAAAATGATAAGCACATTTTATTTTATTTATTTGATTTATAAATTTGTCTTTATTATTATTAAAATTATGTATTTTATTCTTGTTGAAATGTGCACATTATGTTCAGTTGCAAGCCGCGTAGACTATAATTGCGACTAAAAACAGAAACGTTGTTGCACTGCGCTACGTTCCGTTGCGTTGGTGTGGCACAACAAGTGAGGCAGCTAACGCTAAGGAGGCAGAAATAGCGAGAGAGAGAGAGAGAGAGAGAGAGAGAAAGAAGATGGGGCAGACATAGACATAGGCAGTGAGAGTGATATAAACGACAGCGATGGTGCTAATAATGCAGCCTAGACAAAATAGACCGGCCGCAGTAGTCTGGCGCGAGAATTGAGTGACGGCATGAGACGGCGCCACGAAAAGGCGCAACAAACTGAAACTGCGCAGCGGCATCGACATCCAGTTGCTAGCAGTTGACCGTTTGTCGTTTCAAGTCTTCGATTTATTAATAAAAAATGAGAATAATTGGGATACATGAGGCACAATCTTTCATTTTCATTTACTTTGTTTTTCGTTTTTTAATAATACTTTTACTATTTATTTAAACAAAATAGTAAGAAAAAGTGACTCATATTCGGCTACTTTAAACATTAACAGTGTTTTTAACAACAATAAAAATGGGTTCAGTCTAAAAATGGCGACAGAACATATTTAAAAATAGCAAATGGGGTTTATCAAAGGGAACAGAACAGAACAGACCAGAAAGGAAAAAGACAAAAACAAAAATGAAGTGACAAATTATGTGACCCAAAAAAATGAGCGGAAAAACAAGAGAGGAAATTTGCTTTTAAGACTGAGTAGGGAAACTCATACACTCTTAATTTTCTTGCATTATACTCTATTAATACGTAATACATTGTGAAGCTTATTTTATTTATTTTTCCTTGATTAAATAATATTAATTTAATATTATTTTTCCAGTTCTTAGAATTTAATGTAATGAAATTAAATGATAACAAAATATTGCATAGTAACAATATCAGCTGAGCTGTGGCGACAAACAAATACACATGTGTAAGACATCTGCATATTTATACACGAACAAATTTGTACATACATGCATACATATATATATACGTATATACAAATGCAGATAAGAACAAGCAGAGCTTAAATGAGACAAGTATAGGCAGAAAAGGAAAGAAAAAAAATTAAAATGTAAAAATGCTGAGATGGCAGGCCGAGACTGACAAATACATACATATGTGTAAAGAGAGATAGGCAAAAGCGAAATAAGAAAAGCAACAAACACAATCATCTAATGTGAAAGGGAAATACAGTTGTAGTTGTATTTTATGAACAATGGAAAGATTTTAAAAACGAGCATTCGACTTACCCACACCGCGAATGGAAACTCTTTTTGCATGTCCTGATTTTGTATGTTTGACACCAATGCTGATGCCGATGCTGCTGCTAAACCGCAATCCCAGAAGCGTAAGTTTTGTTTTTGTGGCGGTAGTCGTTAAAGGCAATAGCAGTTGCAGTGGTAGCGGCGGCGACAGAGCGACAGGTTAGGAGAAGAGTGCGGCAGCGTCAGGATTGAAAGCAGATTAAGACACAAAAAGACAAAAACAAAAATGTGCGTTTCGCTGGCGTTTTGAGACTTTGTGCGTGTAAGTGTAAGGTCCTCACAATAAAAAGTAGTTGAAGCTTTACATTTTCATTATACTATTTACACTTTATTTCCACATTTTGTATGCGCGTAACTATTTTTAGCGACTTTCCTAAGCAATAGTGTGACCGTATAGCAAAAGGCTCAATATGCTAAAAACCTAATATATCGAAACTTTAATCCCGACTATCGATAGTTGGCGCCCATGGAGCTTAATTAACGCAATATATTCCACATTTGAATTTAGATGGTTATTTTAAATATTTATTAACGTGCTAATCCTAAGTTCGTTACAATATATAAATATTAATGGCAATTGAATTGTCTCTATGAAAACTAATCTACTTAGTTATAATTGTACCATCTACATTTGCAAGTTAACAGACATTTTCATAACCAAATTCATCTAATTTTTTTTCAGAACGCTTTTTCGATATGTAATTGACTATTTCAATCGGTAAAATCATTAAATTGAGCGTTTTGAGAAGGATTAGCCTATCAATAACAGGGTATCTGCCTGTAATTATTACAAATCGAATACTAGAAACATATATACAATAAATCAAACTTCTAATTATAAGTTTGTTGGTTAGTTGTTCAGATAGTTGCCCATGTAAGCCAGATCATCCTCCTGTCCACAATCGTTCTGACGCACTGCCATTGCTGTTTCCACAAGATAATAAAGACATTTATATTTGTCGCGTTCCTCTCGACTTAAAGCTGCAAATAATATTTATCATAACATAGTTCGATTAAGATGATCACATTTGCAACAAACCTGCTCGTGGAGGCGTCTGCGGTTGGATTTGTGCATTCTCAATTTCGGTGGCTGTAAAATTATCTTCCTGTTGTGGCATACAAGCAACATCTTCATCATCATTCGGACTAGTTACAATAGTAGCCTCAGCACCCAACATGTGCTCTAACATTTGCTGGTTTCCTGAAGGAAAAACAAGGTAATTAATTTTCCCCCCAACTGAACATCAATTCGTAGTATTTACCCTCACTACTTTTTATGATCTGTGTGGCGATAGGTTCGCAATTGACAGCTACGTTATTGGTGTTTGCTTTTGAGGTAGTCACCTCCTCAGTGCTAAAAACAGTCCTAAGCAACGATGCGATAAGAATTCATCATTATGTTGAGATTCATTTTTCATTTTTTTTTGCTTACTTAATGACGCTCTGCCAATCGTCAGAGGTTTCGAACCGCACTTCCTCTTCGCTGGCTTGTTCACACGACTCATAATCTGCCCCGCTCTCTTCGCCCTCGGATCTGTGGAACAAAATTAAAAGGAGTCTATTTAGTTGATCGTCATATGTAAACTTGAAAGCTAAGCTAAAGGCAGATACAGTTCTAAACTAAAATATTAAAAACTATTGCAATCGATTTTGATTACAATACCCTTCAACTTGGTCGAGCTTCTGTTCCAGCTTAATGGTTTTGTTTGGCATTGGTTCAAGGTTATTGTTGTTCATCTCTGTATGACGTTTCCGTCCGCGTTTCTTCGGCTTTTCTTCGTCAAATTCAATTGGCAGCTGACCGGCAAAGGTTTCCATATAGTTGCTACTGTTGCTACTGGTGCTGCTACCGCTACCCATGCTGATATTTTCCTCTCCTAACCCTTCAGCAGCCTTGCGAGTTTGATAGCTTTGTATTTTATCAATTATGGTAGCTTGCAATGAGCTGTGCAGCCTCTGGAAACCCAACGGATTGTTCGCAATTGCTTGTTGCCAACTTTGGGGAAAATTTGTTTTGGCATTCATTTTACTAGGCTAACTAAATTCAACATTTTTAACTACAAGAACCAGCCAGCTTGGCTTTACCTGTATATGACGCTTTCATCGAACTCTGGTTCCATTTTCATCATCTGGCCATTTGTAGTACGCACATACTGCTCAAAGTTTGAAAGCACATTGGCAATGCCATCATGCATCTCTGTTGCACTATGCACTTCTTCGGTGGCTCCAACAATCTGCGGAGAAAATTTACGCGAGTTAAGCAAAAAGAAAACCTATTTTCAACAAGAATCACTTACTACTTCGGATGCAGGACTCCCAGTAATTGGGTTCGGAGCACCTCCAGGATTCATACTCAAGGAGACTGATGAGGAGTTTGGACTGATCTTTTTACCACGTCGCGAAATGGTGAAGTGCAATGGATCATTGCCTTCGCGACGTATCATTTCAGGAAGAATACGTCGACGCGCGTTTATAAACCAATTGCATACTTGCAACACCGTAAGATTGGCTTCTTGCGACAGGGCGAATTTCTCTGCATCGCTTGGATATGCATTGTACCGGTGCTCATATAGCCAACGTTTCAAGATTTTGACCGAATGTTTTGGTAAATTCCCACGACGTTTGCGCAATGATCCATTGATGTCAATATGCGTATCTACGAGCATATCATGAAAGTTTTGTATTTCCTGCACGGCATGCTCTGAATCTTGATCCTCTTCCACAATCTCATCTGCCGATAGTGTGCCTAGCACGCCCATCGAGTCCTGTTGGTCAATACTCGATTCTGAATTGTAACGGTTACGGGCTGAAACTCATTACATCAAAACACAAATATGCAACACATATTCAACAGACTCCGACATGGAAGTGAAACTTACCTTCATTTTCAAGCAGATTTGCCTGCACATTCGCCTCGTGCATCATGTCCTGAATATTTTGTCGCACTTGGCGATCAAGAACCAAGTCGACTTCATGTTGCTCAGGCGAAATCATTCTAGCGAAATCCAACACAAGAGAAGGACAAGCACAAGCAGTGAATGACGTTTACCTTCACTGCAAAAACTTTTTTTCTTTTACACACACAGAAAAACAAAATTGAAGCAAAAAAATATAAAAGGAAATACAATAGAGAATAAATTTCAACTATATATGTATTTTCGAGTTTCGGAATAGTATTGTTCACAGCACAAGCTTTGAGATTAAACTAACTTTAACTACACGACATTTCTAGCTGCCACAAATTGAAAACTAATCATCGCCGTCTATGATGATGTATTTTTTATTTTGAAATTTCTCGCCTTACGAACTGCTCGATACTGAAAAAGTGATGCGTTATCGACGTTTATCGACAGCCCCTGGCAGGTATAAGACTTTTTCATAGACGTGACAGTATAACATGTCAAATTGACATTGCGAAGAAGAATTTTTGACAAATCGCCTAATACGCGCGCAGAATTCACAACAGGTAAACAATTCAGACGTCTAATTAATTTATATTTACACGTATAATTTAAACAATTGTATTGATGAAGTTCTAACCTATGCTAGCCTGCCGTCTTTGCTACACCTGCTGCGTAAATGTTTGCGTTATTCCCCGCGACTATAATTTATACTTGTATACGGAAGATGCACATTGTGTCGTCGCGAGTACTATTGCACTTTATTTACATTTACAATTGCAACCCCATTTAAGGTTAAACAACTTACAATTAGCAATGTTTTGTTTTGCTGCAGTTGTAATTATGCATTTATTTTTGATATGGAGTGTATACACTGAAAATTGGCCAAAATTGCGTCTACAGCCAACTTCAAGTGAGTCTTTTATTGCGCGCAGCCAACTTCATAGAGATCAAAAATAGTAAACAAACTTTGTAAACAATGAGCCACAACAACGATGAAATTGATTGCCTTTTTGATGAGCAGTTGTTGTTGAATACAAATAGCATAGATAATAATTTAAATAATAGCGAAACTCAGCAAATGGAGGAAGAGAATATATATATGGATATCAAGGCAGGCGCCATCGATAACGAAGTACATTCCGATCCGCTGCAGGACTCAACGCTGATGTCAACAACAAATAACAACTTTCCTTGGTTATTCAAAGATGAAGACATTCTTCTGCAAGTCGAAAAAAACCTTAAGCATACACGAGGTCGAGCAAAGCGGAGGCGACCGTCAAGTACTGGGAACTTATTTTCTAATAATGGTCTTATCTGGAACCTATACCGAGATTCTGTTGCTGTCGCACCAAATGAGATTTTATTGGCGAGTCACCAAGCTTCTGGCAAAGGACCCGCAAGAACGGTTTCGAATGCTGTCGAATCTTGGATGCTGCTATTCGACGATGAAATGCTTCGTACGCTGCTACTCCTAATCAACGATCAAATACGCAAGAGGCGCAACCCGAACAAAAGCTATACAGAGCGCCCCACAGATCTTACAGAACTCCGGTCTTGGTTGGGTCTAAATTATCTGTGTGGTGTATTTCGTAATGCTCAGCACAATGGACCTTTGGGTAGCAAAAACAATTAAATAAACTTCTTAATTATATTTTTTAATATTTTACCTATTTGTATATTACAGACGAGCTGTGGACTGTCGAGTTGGGCAATGCTATATTTCGTGCCACCATGTCGCTAACACGATTCGAGTTCTTAACATCCTGCCTCTGTGGATTGCCCAATAGTTGTTGGAATGACGCACAACGTCTTTGGCAAAAACTACTGATCAATTGTCGCTCTTATTACGGCCCCAGCACTTGGATGTGTGTGAATGAACTTCAACCTGAACATTATCAAGCCTTGGACTTTCCTCTGACGATATGCTGTGATGCCAAAACGCTATATATGACTAATGCACAGTTGAATAATGAGCCACAGCTGTCTAGTCGAGTAGTCAATTTAATGCAGCTCATCTGCGACTATAAAACAACAGGACGAAATATTACATTGGGCTCCTCTTTTGCAGGTGTAAGCAATTGCGAACAGCTTTTGCAAAGTAATCTAACCAGTATTTGCAAGTTGCAACCAACAGCTCCGGAGTATCCTAGAAACTGGTCGTCCGATTGTGCACTAATAAGTGATTCTAAAAGATTGACAAAGCACTCAGGCGAAGCATTGCTTAGTTGCGCGTTGAATCCTAAGGTGAATGTTGGACAGCTTCACCTGCAAACCGCGAATGTCTGCACAAAATTTCATCAGCTTTCAACAAGATATAGCTGCGTTTTTTCAACTTCCGCTCCAGTAAAAGATTCAATACTACAGCTGTTACACCTAGTGCTCAACATTTCTAGTATGAATGCTTGGATCCTGCTTAGGCTGTCACCTAAAGGCGACGCAAGCATTGAACAACGTGACTTTCAACGACAATTGGGTCTCTTTCTCACCCAGCAACGTTTGCAGCGTCGTTTCCATAGACGCTCGACGAACACATCGTTGGCAATGCGTCTGCAACTCTGCGAGATTTTGGGTCAATCACCTCAACGTCTGTTAAGTGATTTTGTTGTTAACAACGCAAAAGAAACTCAGCATGCAGGTGAAGTGATAGATTTGGCACGTGCTTCACTACCCGAAGGAGTAACGTTGTCTAGTCGATATGGTGAAAAGCATCGACGTTGCAAACCATGTGCACGCAACAAGCGCGAGACCAAAGCCCGCTCCCGTTGTCAACAGTGTCAGGCGCATCGATGTGGAAATCATCTGATCTCGCGCTGTTACGAGTGCATGGGCATGTTATCGTCCCAGTTGCCCGAGGGTAACATTAAAGACACTTGAGGAAACTTAAATAAAATGTAAAACATTTTTTCAACTTAAGATAAATAACATTTAATAATGAAATTGTAGTAATTATTTTATAGTGTGCATATTGCTGTATCGAATACATAAACGGAACCAAGTTGTTTTTGTTTTTGTTGCTACACGAAACACTAAAATTTGTACTGAAAAGATTTTGGCTTGTATTTGTTGTTACTTCCGTTTCCGTTGCCATTTGCATTTCCTGCTGCCGACGTCTCAAAGGGATCGCTCTGATCGAGGAACAAACTGAGAAACTGTTCATTTTGTAGCTCATTCAAAGGCATCTCTAGTTCACTGCATGACTTGACAATCTCAGCGCAGGCTCGTAAATCCTTTCGCAAGTCTAAATTAAATTAGATTATTAATTGTTAATGAAATTTAAGACAATTCGTTATTGTTGCAAGTGGCAGTTACATTGATAGTTGAAGAGTAAACTGAGGCAATTGGCGCATGCGGCTCGATGATTGTGCTGCAAGAATACTTCAATTAAACGATGCACTGCGTCCACATTGTGGCGACTTAGAAACGAGGAACACAGGGGACTGGCTCTAAAATGCATTGAAGAGCATAAGATTTCTGGAGAGGTTTTGGATTTGATTATTTCTATTTACCTGCGCTCCACCAGTTGTTGCAGTTCCTTGTAGTGTTCGAACAATTCTTCAGCGGATTTCTGATCGCTGAACCACTCGCTTGCAAAACATTGTTTCCACACAGATGCCACCACGAAGATATCTTTGTGCTCACGGTGAATGGCACGAGCGACTTCCATTAAGGAAATTAACACTGCTTCGGATTTTTGTGCTAATGTTTCCTCTGCAATAGTGCGAAAAGCGGCACGAATCATGCGTCTGCCCTCCTCAGTGTTTAGGCTTCCACCATAGCCACGATGCAAGGTCATAAGAGCCACATCTGCATTACCGTTATGCCAAAGGGCAATGGCTTTAAAAGGCGCCAAATCCGAGTAAATGTTGGCGAATGGATGCTTGATTTGGCGACAAATTTCAGCTAGTGCCTCCAGCTGCTGCATACGACCTAAGGAGGTCAAGTATTTAAGGCAGGAGATCAATACTTCGTCGCAGGGAAGTTGCTGCCAGCGCACACATTGGCGGATAAGGTAGAGAAAATCGACTTTGTTCTTTATTTCCACAGTGGCTAGCAGCAGATTATCCAACTGTGGTTGCGATAGAGATCGTATGTCTAAGCCTAGCTGGGGAGACCGCAAAGTTTTTAAATCGCTCATCACCCCCTTAGATATGAGGCTGACGTCATCGGCAACGGGTTTCATCAAATTGTCGCGCAGCTCCTCCCATTTTTGTGTCTTTCGACTGACTAGCTCATTGGTGAAGCAGTCGATTGCATCCAATGAAGTTGATGCCTTACGCTGCTGCCGCTGTTTATGTGCTGCGCCCGGCCAGAGGAATGCGACGAGGTAGTTGTGAAAGCGTTGCAGACCTTTTGGCGAACCTGGTGTCACTGTCGTCGTCCCGCTGGTCGTGAGACGCGTTAACATCGCCATCTCCTCTCCAAATCCGCTCAAGGCGCACAGCTTACACACTTTCGATGGATTTTATGTGTGTATTATCGATTGTATTTTTAGTTACACAACTTCTGTTATCATGCTGTTAGTAAGCCAAACGACAAAAATGCACTAAAAAATACTGCATATTAACAGCATATGTAATAAGATAACATAAAAATAAAAAAAATACCAAACAAAATTGATATATAAAACTATTTTATTTATGAAATGAAAATTAAGTATTCCATTATTTTATAAAGTAAAAACTTAGGCTACAAATCAATCAACAGACCAATCGATATGATATATATCTGCCAGCTGTTTCAGAGGAGCGTATAATCTTTACAACTTGTCCCCTCTTTAGACCAAAATAACGAGCAACCGGGTCGCCTGCTTGAATGCGCATCAACATGTTCTCCTTAAGTTTGTATCGGCTGAGCAATTCCTGTTTCTCTTCCGCTGTCATAACGACATGTTCTGGCACCAACTCGTGTTCCGTAATGTTTATTAACAGCTCCGATTCTAGAAACTGTTCTAGAATGTATTTCGGCGCCATGTCGACCAGAGACTGTTTCGCTGACGGCGTCATTCCGCCTTGTACTACGACGATAGCGCGATGAATGTTTTCCTCCTGCATGCGGGTGCAATACGTCTTTATAGTTTTGATACCGATCTTCGGCTCTTCAGGAAAGAAGACAAACATTTGGTCTGTTGGATCGTCGTTGTGAGCTACTAATACAATTAAATCAGAGCGTGCAGGTCGCTTGTCACTCGGTTTGTCGCCAAACATTTCCTTAAACTGCTCCAAAGTCTGGTCCAATTCATCCTGGGTAACGAGATAACCACGATCATGGCTTAATTGCATTATCGTCTTGCGAATGCGCCACAATTTATAGGTTTCCGCTTCATCGTCCATTATATATTTATAGCTTTCTATACAAGTTTCAGCAAAACACGCGGCGTTTCTTCTGTTTTGCCTGGATTTAATACTTCATTAAGTGTGACCAATGTTTCGTATAAAAGTGATTAGTGAAATAATACTTTAGCAGTGTTGTAAAGAAACGAAAATTTGATTTTCAAACAACACTTAGTATATAGCGCGCGCTTAAATTGAAAATGTATTTCAAATACTAC
>JBAMBR010000442.1:0-12333 GCA_037044475.1 Zaprionus obscuricornis | reverse complement strand
AGGGAATGTTAATTCTGGGCAGAAGTTTGAAAGTTTTACTATCAATTGTTAAAACCATTTTCCTTCAGTCTTACTTAGGTTAGAAGTTGTAAGTTCTTAACTTACAGAAAAGACCATAACCTTATATTGCATCCTGATTTCCAACAATACGGTTTAGTATAAGATCTGGCATGTGACCCAAAAATTATAAATATAAACATTTGGAAATTATTATAATATTTTGAAAATTTTTTTTTTAAAGAAATGCATAATAATTTGAGCTTCCCACTACATTTATTTTGAAAGATACATGTACAATACATTTTTGGCTCGATGAAACGTTGCATAATTTTTTTTTATGGAAAAATATAAAACAGCCACAATCGAATGGATCAGGCATATAGAATATAGCGATTGTTTAAAAAGGAAAACATTTCGCCGGCTCACAAGTGTATGAAATCTTCGACTAGTAACTTTTCCTCATTTTTTTTCTTTTCCCATTCCTTAGCGCTCTCTCCTTTGTTCTCTTTCGCACTGTTATCATCTCGCCCTACACACATGTTGTGCGCCTGTTCGTTTGTATAAATACATAAACCTTTTTAAGCTGTCAAGTGATATGTCAAAATTGATATCCGAGTCATTTAAAATGCATGCAAATATGGCGCATCGACAACAAAACCAAGTGAAACACGAATAGCACTGTTGGTGAGCAACCGAAAAATCCGACGCCGAACCGGAGTCGAATCACTCAGCCATTCAGTTAGTGGGCAACAAGCATAGCACGAACAGCAAAAACAAACAACAGTAGTTACAACAGTGAGTACAACAAAAACAGCAAATGGTGGGAAGTAAAGTTCGCAGCACATTTGCATAAATACGTTTATGTAATGTAAAACATCAGCGACAGCGTCAGGCACTCGATGTCGCCCCATAGCAGCCTTCGTATACACTCAAACACACACACAATCGCAAACGTGCATGCTGCTGGTGCTCTTCCAATTTTGACAGAAAAACGAAAATCGAATTGGGCTCGTCAGCATTTCGTGTTTTATACGTAGTAACGATAGGTTATGACGATACAGTGACTTTAAAAAACTAGTAAATGTATTTAACAGTTAGAAGGACGTAACATACTATTAAAAACATATATTCTAGATCAGGATCATTAGCTGTGACAATATAGCTATGTTATATTAATCTATTCTTTTGTTTGTCCGTTGAAACTCTTGTATCATCATTAGATAAAAATACAAATTTTTTTCTATTAAAAAAGAAAATAATTTATTTTTCTTATTATGAAAAGCTATAATAATTATGTTAACTATTATAATAATCGTTGAGGTGAATATAGGGTAGATTACCGTTGTATCTTATAGAGAACAAGGTACAATCAACTGCATGACTGCAGCCGTTTTCTTGTTTTTGTTATATTTGTTATACTGAGCATCCATTAAATCCAAGGTTATAATAACTTTGGCAAATGCAATTAAAAGACTGAAGAGATTTTATTTTAGTTTTGACAATATGAGTTATCAAAAATCTTTTTTATATCTTGTGTACTAAGTATCTTAAAGCCGAGCACACTCTGTCATAATTTTCTTAACTCTTTTGTTTTGTTCTTTCAGTTGAAATTGTATTAAAATTCATAACACATATGATGCATAAAACGCCTGAAAGCAGGCTATGTAAATATTAAGTAAACAGTGCGAAAGTGCACAAGATTGAGGGAAAAAAATTGAATGAAAATGAAAATTAATATGTTGCTGGATTTTTTAATTATAATTTGTATACTCTTGAAAGGGTGTATTAAATTTGGTCGCGACTTTGAGCATCAAGAATTTGAAATAATCTGTGTTTGTATGTGGTATAAAGAATCATAAGCTTACTGCCAGGGGGGTCTGTCAAGTCCTGTCAACTTTTTCGTTTCGCTACAGATTCGCAACTGTTGTTCTGCTGCACATTTTAGATGCAGTACTTGCAACTTGCCGCGCTTATTGCTAAATACATAATGAACTTCACTCGCTGTCTGATATATCGACACACACAGTTTGTATAGAAACACCATTCCAAAATATTGCTTATGAATTATTTTGACCACCACGCACAAAATTTTAAAACATTAAATGGCACTACATTTGTTGTTGTCTCTGCGTTGTCTATTTGCAAATTGCCAACTCAAAATTTTTTCTCTTTCCCTACCTACACCACCAATCTTTTTATGCGCTCATATTATAGCTGATTCAGAGCCCACCATATCCATAACCATATGCTATATTGGCCATTTATGAGTGATCTGCTGCTTGGTTATGCCTCTGATTTTGCTTTTCACTACAACTTCAGCTACTGCTACAGATCCGGCTCCGGCTCCGGTTCTGGCAAACCATGGCGCTCCAATTTCGCATCGCCAAACTTATTTGTAAGTGCATAATTCATTGTTTCGCCCACATTATTTTCCCTGTCAGAAGTTGAAAAGCTGTTGCTGCCGTTGCTGGTGCAGCTGCTGCTTCAACTAAAATTAGCTTTAAGGCATATGAAATTAGTTCTGTTTGCCGACTTTCAGTCTTTACGATTTGTCGCAGTAAACTTGTCAGCGCACGAATGAAGCAGTTGAATTGCAATTTTCCCGAATATTTAATTGAATTTATGCCCGCAAAACATTAGTGGAAGTAAAAGACAGTAGCATATTCTGCAGTGTCGTAAATTTATATCCCCGTCACTCTCACTCTCCCTCTATCTCTTTCTCATTATGTGTGCATACGGCGGATGTCACTGGATGCCCCAATTTGAAGGTAAAATGATCATGATGTTGCAACAAATTCTGCCATCACGCTTTAAGCGTGTTGCAAACTCAATTTGCAGTCAACCCAGATGTGTTTTTTTTTTTTGGACACTGACTGACGAAACCTATTGACAAAACAAAAGCCGGCAGCCACCCATCAGACAAATCAAGTTAAAGCAAAAAGCTTTCTTAGTTATTTGCATCTCTCTCCCAGTTACCGCCAGGTCTTTTGATAACCAACAATGCAATCAACTCAATTATCTACACTGTTCACCATTTTGTAGCAGCTGAATTTCCTTGAACAGCATGAATCTGACACACATACTCAAGAAGATAGATATACCGATTGTTTTGAGTGCCAGCTTGCATCCTTGCCGACTTTTATTTCAATGGTAACTGAAGTAAAAATAAAGTTACCTCTGTAGAAAGTTTCGTCTTGAAGTCTTTACAGTCTTCAATTAAATCGATTAGTTTAACAATAATACAAAAATATAAATGGAATTCCCTTTGAGGTTGCTTCATTAGCTTTTAACCAATATTTAAGTAATTTTCGTTTTCGTTTAACATCTATAACCCTATAACAGCTATATGATATATGACAGATATATGATTGGTTTGACTTTAAAAATCAGATGGTTGAAAAACATAAATCATCTTTAAACTCAAATTATGTAAGTTATAACCCGATTGCTTAACAAATCAAAATATTTTCATGTATTCATTTTAAATTTTTGACTATACGATATTATGGCAGCTATAGTCCAATTCGGCTCGACTTATATATAGCTTATGAAAGTACAAACATCAAATTTCATTCAGACTGAGAGACTAGTTTGCGTTAAACTAGATCAACATCATGCAGATGTGGAATTTACTGCTGTGATTACATATATATATATATGAAAAAGTTTTGTGATATCCAAATATTATATCTTCAGTATTGTAAAACTCCAAATTGTGTTTAAGTGTGAGCAAATTTATTTAATTAAAATCTAACCAAAAACAACAAATGTGGCCCATAGACAAAAAACAAAGTGATGAAAAAGAGATGATAATTTCTATCCAATGTGAACCGTGAACCCAAAATATACAAGAAACGAGAATGCAGAATTATCTCGACTAGTCGAAGTATTCATACCCTGGAAAATTTAAGACAGTGTCTAAAACATGCAGAATCAAGTATCAACGGTGATTCTTATGGTTGGAGAACTATTATATGAAGTAGACTACGTAATAAGTCTGTTGTTACCAATTTGATAAATGTACATCTGATCCAGCTGATTTATTCTTATTTACATTATGTAGTATTCAACTCTATTTAATGTAACTTTTAACAAGATAGTTGAAAACTGATGGTAGTTGATGGTTCGTGTATTTTTCGCTTCCTGCTGTGCGTTACAAACTTATAGATAAATAAGAGAAAACAAATGTTTGCAGAATATCATGTTGTCGATTTGTAGATATTTGCTCATAGAAGTAAGAAGGTTGTTGGTGGGGCTTCTATATTTGTTGTCACTGCTCGATATAAAAAAGAAATTGTGCAAAAATGAGCTACATACAGATTTAGGTAAAATATTCAATCTAAAAGTGTCTGAATGTGAAACAGTTCATATACATATTAGAAGCGGAAACAAAAAAGCATTTTTTTTTTTTGACCGATCGTTCTTACGATATTGGTTTTAATTCAATCAGACGTATGATCATGCGTATGATCTATATCGTAAATATTTGAAGTAGTGCCCTGTTATAAGTGGGTTTGATCGATTTTTGGCGGCAAAACAAAGGAAGTCTCTAGCTCTTAAATCCAAGATCTAGGTGTTCATACGGACGTATAGATGGACTTGGTCCAATTGACTCGGCTGTTGATCCTGAGCAAGAATATGTATTCTTTTTGGAGTAGCCCACGATTTTTTATGGGTGTTACATATTTTTGCATGTACCGGGTATAAACAATAATGTAAAGTTAATAATGAAAAAACATAGTAAACTGAAAGCTTTGTGAGCACAGATCTTAGAAAAAAACACTTTTTATTTACAAAAACCAATAAAAGAATCAATATTTGACTTCGAATATAATACAAATGACACCAAAAATAATTAATAAATACTTTAATTTTAAGTATTAAATAATAATTAAATTAATAAATACTTCTACATGCTTCACTCGAAACATTTTTGTAGTATGTCAATTCAGTTTTTTTTCTTTATCACATAATCGACATTGAATTTGTTTGTCATTCATTTAGCAATAATATTTCCGTACTGTCTTAGATGTAGGTAGTACAAGTCAAATGATTTTTAAACTATTTTTGAAATGTATATAAAACCAATTTGCAGATCAGAATAAATATGCGTATTTACTCGAAGATGAATAAAAATTTAATTATCGTTGTAAGTTTCTGGTAGCCAGGTACAATAGTAATTGTTAAAAAGCTTTCGGTGTGATATTTTATTTTGCACATTAAAATCTATTTACGAGGTGTGTTCAAAAAGTAAGGTGTAAGGTTCAAATTTCGCGGGCAAAATATTTTCGATTTTCGATTATCGATTTTTTTGTTTTGGTACAAGATTCCAAGATGGCCGGGAAGATGCCAATGATGAGCCTCGCTCTGGACGCCCAAGCACTTCAACAACTGATGAAAACGTTCAAGCAGTGAAGTAAATTGTTTTGGAAAATCGTCGAATCACTATCAGAGAAGTTGCTGAAGATGTCGGTATATCGCTTGGCTCGTGTCATGAAATTTTTTTTAAACGTTTTGGGCATGAGTCGTGTGTCAGCGAAGTTTGTTCCGAAATTGCTGAATTTTGACCAAAAGAACCGTCACATGAGCATCGCTCAAGAGCTGTTGAATGACGTCAACGACGACCCAAATTTACTCAAAAGGGTGATAACTGTTGACGAATCATGGGTATATGGTTATGATATCGAAACCAAAGCCTAATCGTCCCAATGGAAGAGCCCAGGTGAGCCAAGACCGAAATAGCAAAAAATCGACGAGCACACAAAACAACTGGTAACCTTTACGCCTCTCACAACCAAACAAAAAAGGGGATTCAATTGAAACTTGGTACAGATGTTAGGGAAGAGTGTACCAACATAACAAAACAAAAAATCGATAATCGAAAATATGTTGCCGCGAAATTTGGACCTTACACCTTACTTTTTGAACACTCCTCGTATGGTTGCGATAGGATAATCAATAGTTTAGCGGTGATTAGAAAAATCAAAACTCATTATTCGTACTATTACTGCATTTTATCAAAGAATACTTTTTTGTAACAGTTTAGGTAAGTAAGATGAATGTAAGAACTGAGTATCTTAATAACAATCATTATCCACTGTATGGTTATATTCAGTATCTGGAGGGTACACAGGTTATAATGATTTCGAAACCAGCAAATTTCTATATCGTCTATAAGGATGCGTAGCCGATCCCACAATAAATGTATATTCTAGTTATTAGACCATATCATGAGCACCTAACTCTCTAAGATTATAAAAGCTGGAGACTTTAATATCTTTCAAAGTGGTCTAGATTGCATCATGGAACTTTCAATTTTCTGCACAAGGGTACCGGGTATCACCCAGTGTTCACACTCGACTGCAGTATTCTTACTTGTTTTTTGGACTCTCCCTTACACCCTCAATATCTTTCTCTCTCTCTCTCTCTCTCTATACGTATGCATATGTATATATGGCGTGTACTGGCATTATACAAACAAGGGACCAGAGAGAACATAAAAAGTATGCTAACATAAAAGTCAACAAGAAAAAATCAGCAAAAGCTACATAAAAGTGTATCCATAAGAAGAAGAATTCTGTTTCTTCACATGTGGCCACATGTACATAAATAAGAGGATGATGCGCAGGAGTTTGGGTGAAGGGTGTTCATGGGCATGGAAGTAAAAAAAAAAAGGAAAACTTAAAATCTTTGCACACATTACAAATTACGTTGACCCGAAAACTGCCCGAAATCAATGCAGAGTATAAATAGCAAAAGCAACAGCGGTCAACTTCGAGGATAAAATAGTGCTTTCGAAAAAGTAATAGGTGATGGTGAGGCGGTTAACATTTTATGCGCATAGGGGCTCATGTTTAAATTAACATAAAACGAAATTGAACCGCTCCATCGCGCTGCTTGTGCGTTCCTTAGGTTGACATTAGGGAGTATGAAACTCATACAGATATACACACATACAAACACACATCAATACACACTAAGATATAGATTCAAAAATTCATCACAAAAGTTGAAAATTATATACATATATGTATGAATGTATATATAGGGTGTGTAATTTTTTACGTTTCTATATAAATATTGAATAACTTTGGAAAAAACATCCCATTTTCAAATATGTGGTATTTTTCTTCAGTTTCACCCTTTATAATTTGTTAAGATTAACGGAACATCCATAAAGTTGCCACCTTTAATATACACAGCAGAATGTGCCCGTTTTTCTGCTTTCAGTCACTCTGCAAAGCATCTCTCGTGGAATACCTATGAATCTGCACGTATATTTGACTTAAATTGTCAATGATTAAATGCTAGCTGGCACAAACTTTTATTTTAAAATAACCCTTCAAAAAGAAAGACGTCAAATCTGCTTTTTAACACCGTGATGTGTGAAATGGGCCTCATCAGTAATTAAAATTTGCTTCAAAAAATCTGGTTAATTTTCAACCGATCGATACATAAATGCGCAAAACTAAAGTTTTCAATACTGGTCAACTCAAGTCAATCATATTAAAAACGTCAAAATTATTCATTATTATTTATGTTTATATACAGTTATAAAATATGGCGCACCCTGTAGCGTATAACGAGAGGTTGAGAGAGAAAAACAAATGGAAACTTCTGGCTAACGTATATTGTGCCGGATTTTCCAGCCGAAAAAGGATTTTTACGCGGCCTTTTTACATATTTTTGGGTTAGTCTTTTAACCGTGCATGGCATAATAAAGATGCTTGTGCCCAGTTTTAGTGGGTATAACATTCATATATACCATACACACACAGTCAGACTCAAACTCAACCACAGTTGCCATACTCGTCGATCAAAGCATAGACGGTCAAATAAAAATATAATGAAATAAAATAAGGAAGCAAAGTTATCTTAGGTCATAGATTTTGTACCCTTGCAAGCTTAAACGAGAAATTGTTCGATTGACGTCGTTTTGTATACTCTGTAGGGACAACAAGTAGTATCTGTTTGAGTTGATTGATGATTCTGATGAAGAATATATATATATATATATATATATATATATATATATACTACACCAGTTTATTATAGGCTTCTGTCCCAAATGATCATGCCCATGGAAGTGTATCCAAAATCCAAAAAAAAAAAACTAACCCAATGCCGTTAGTTCAAATAACAGTAAATTACAACGCAAAAGCAAAGTAATTTTAAAGAAAATTCTACTGTAAATGCATGTACATATAGACATACATTTTTCAGGTTTTACAATGTTTTCAATTATTAAATTTGATCAAGTAATACAGTATAATATTATTATACGAAATGAGTACAAAATTTCGCAAACCAATTCGTTATTAATATTTACAATTAATATGATTTTTAAAAAACATATTTTTTTCTGTTACACTGGATTTTAATGTATTCTCTCTGGTTATTTTAGCAAAGATACTTATTTTTTTTAAATAATTTTTTACTTGAATGAGAATGAGACTACCCAAAGATGAGGCTTAGTAATAAACAAGTTTACGTATGTGTCCGTGAATTCATCTTTTGATTAGACGCGGTTGAGTGACGAACAAATTGTTTGCCCGACAATTTCCTGTACCACGGCTTAAAGTAACAGAGACGGAGATGATGGAAAAAAGGGCACAACACATTAAATTTATGTGGCGTCCTTTGGCCTTAATAATGAACTGAAATTTTTGTCGATAATTCGGTTTTTCAGCAGCATTTTCTGCTGAGACTTCCCATTTTGTGCCTGCGCTTCGATGAACAGAGTCCCCACTCATCTGTAATTTAATATAACTGTCTACTACATATAATACATGTATGTACACATGTATGTTTATATATACATACACGCGATATGGATATAGTTACATACATGTAGAGACTATAATATATGTATATTGTATGTCGCAATATATGTTTATACTAATGTATGAAGCGCTGGGAAAATAAAATGCCAGGACATTGGATTACTAATACTATATTTATTTGCGTTAAGCAGTTTTGCAGAGTGCTCATTAAAATCACTCCTTAATCAAAAAACCATGGAAACCAAAAAGTAAAAAACAATATCTTTTTCGCGATAAACATATTCATTTAAATATTTAATTTTTCATAGAATTCCTCTATGACAGCTTTCTGATATTGTGAACCGATTATGATTTTGAGGATGTTTTAAAGTATACATGGCCTCAATGTTTGACCGATCCGACAAAAATAATAATTGCACCACAAACTACCCACTACAGAGATAAGTTTGCCCCATTGCCACCATCAAGCTAACACCTGTGCAGAATGAGTTTGACAATTATGTGACTCTCTGATACACACACACAAAGATCCGAACACACATATTATGATAACTGCCTGAATCCAAGGCCATAGAATTTTTGGGGGCATCAAATTCATTAGAGCGGCTTCAAAGTGACAACGTGCAGAATTTGTCCTGACGACAACTCTGCGTTAATGTTCTAGCTTTTTGCTCCTGACAACCCTCTACCTATGTTGCTATGGCAATTTTTTGTTTCTGCTGCTTCTGTTCCTGCATGCAAAACGATGTTTTAATATAAAATTAGTTGAGTCCTTAGGTTTTTGGCTTCGGTGCGTGCTGGCATTGGACTCTTTGGTCTTCAATCTTCTCTCTTCTTTTCCCTCCACAACTTTTTCGTTCACTTTGCAAAAGTAAAACAAATGCAAATGCTTGCCGTGTACTTATTTGGTCAACAAATGACAGGACATTCAAACACGCATGTACACACACATAAACAAACAAAGCGACATATGTACGTATACAAAGAATGGAGATAGAGACACACACAAAGATAGCATATAGTCGCCATTAACACAACTGTTACTGCGATTGTTGACTTACACAATAAGAAACAGTTACGACTTCCAGGCAAAAACGGTTACTTTAACCACAGTCTTTACTCTCACCAAATGTATCTCTTGTCTTTTCAGTCGTTCACTCTGAGCTTACTTAACGCTAAGAGCAAACAATGCGTATACCAATGACTTATTAACTGAACTTACAATTTCTTTGCTATAGATATTCGTATATGCGATGTGAGGATAGAATAAGCTAATATAATTTCGAGATCTGCAATGAATCTTAAAAATCAAGTTTTGTTGGATATTTTCCAAAATCCAGTATAAATCAACATATATGAATATTAAGCAAGTGTGATTGACACTAACTCTGAAAGCAACACTTGTGAGTATGATTCATAAAAACAATTTTATTTGTGAGTGTTAAATACTCGCCTGTGTTTAGCTTATAAGTAGACAGGCCATGGTAAGCTAAGAGTTGATTAATAGTTATCTGTATAAATAAATATATATCCTGAGAATATACATATGTGAGAAATCTCTCTATGGAGACCTCAATTTATAATACTCAATAGTAAGATTCCACAAATGTTTTTATGTTGTTCAAAAAATTTAACTTTAACAAGTCTAGTTTTATTATATGATATACAAAGTATTTAACTTTTATATTCACTGTTTATTATTATTATTATTTATTAGGACAGATAAGATTTTGGTTAACAATTAAAACAAATTAAAATTCAATGTTCTTCTTATTATACATATATTCAACTTAAGTCTCTTCGCGTTTATTCTCAACACTTATTCTGCGACGTTCAACTTTCAACCGTCAAAAACTCTCTCACGACTACCAACGATCAAATTGCTCTCGCAACTCCCTCTATCGGCAATTGCAAGAAATGCCAGGGCTACACTACTTGTATTGAAAACAAGCGACCACTGCGTGTGGTACGCAGCTCATACTTACATATACCTAACCATACAAACTTCGAAAATGCATCGACTACAACTAGAATGGGATTGTATCGCTTACTAGTTTGCTCCATGGGTCCTACATGAATAATATGATAGGTACACAATGGCCTATCTCCCTTGTTTTTCGGCTTTAGCAACCCCTCCATTTTTCCGGATTTTGCATTCATGATAAAACATGCTATACAAATATTTACAACACGTATCACCAATTCTTACAACTTAAGAATATAATAACGCTTCTCTACAAGATCCTTTGTTTTCTTAATGAAAAATTAACCTTGTTTCTGTGCAATTTTTATGATCTCAACTTCCATCTGACACGGTACGAAAATCAATTCACGACTCGGATCTTTATACAAGATTTGATTCTCGATATAAAAGTCTTCATATCCTTTCACTTCGACAAGACTGCGTACTACCTTCGACCATTCATCTCTCATCGATGAACTAAGCTATCCGTCAACAAATAATATGAAACGACTGAATGCGTAGACATGGCGCATTTTAGTACTTGAACGGTGTACAATTTTGTAATCAAAATCCAGCAAATACATTGCCCACCTTGCTACTCGTAAGGGCACATCTTTTTGCAATCAGTTACGATTTTAAGCTGCATGCCTAGTACGAACAATCGGCATTTCAGCAAAGCATCCATGACAGCGAGAACTTCCAATTCGTATGAATGATATTTCTCTTCTGCTGCATTGGTCTTTTTGCTCATATACTGAACGAGATGGGTCTTTCTGCAACAAAACTTCACCTAATCCAAACTTGCTTGCATCCGTGTGAACCTCCGTTTCTTATTTTGGATTATACAGTTTTAAAACTGGTTCACTACTCAACGCTGTCTTCAATTTTTCAAATACAACTTGCTGTATCTCAGTAAATTCAAACTTAACATCTTTGCGCAAAAGTTCAGATAATGGTTTCACAATTACAGCATAAGCCTCTACAAATCTTCGGAAATAATCTTGAGGAATCGGCAATTTTTCCACAGCTATGGTTTTATCTTTACTTGGAGTTATTGTACACTTCTCAACCTTCTCTTGTACCAGCTGACATTTCGCCCAATTTATACGAAGACCGTTTTTTCTTGCTACATTAAGTACTCTACTTAGCCTCACCAGACCTTCGTCAACACTACTGCTCTGAATTATTATATCATCCATAAAAACTACAACGTCCAACTTCTGAATTAATTTCCGCATAACTGCTATTATAAATCTTATATAAGAGAAAATAAGTTCACCAATCTCTTGTTTTTGTGACTCATTCAATTGGGGAAAATTCAACTCAACAGTTTCTGGCCCTTGATCAATACTGAGCATGCATAAGTTTCTGAATTCCTCTATCAACTTGGAACATGAACTCTTTTTAGTACTACTAATTTTATCGCTCTCTACACTAAGATCATTAACTTTCTGTGACAATATAGTTCCTTTTTTAGTCACTTATCGTAATTTAGTTCTTCCAAGGATTGTCGGGAAAATTATGTCTACATCTGGCACTACTACATGCTGGCCGCTACAGGCGGGAACGGCTGCATACTAACGTTAG
>JBAMBR010000441.1:0-14538 GCA_037044475.1 Zaprionus obscuricornis | reverse complement strand
ACACAGTGAGTGAGGCGAAAAATTACAAATTGTGCCAGAAAATGGCACTAAAAATGCCGAAAGTACCTCCCCCTTATAACCACTGCCCCTCTCCAACCGCTTTCATCTCTCTCCTCTCTCCTCTCTCACTCTCTACATTTTCCATTCATCTCTTGCGCTCTTCTACTACTATGAACCCCCAAAAAGACTTCCACACAATTAGTTGGCCAGAGCAAATTGAGGTGCAGTCAGAGTCAGTGCTTTGGAAAAGGTTAAAATTGGGTCGCTGCTGCCAACAAAAAAAAAGCCGAATAACGAGAGAGAGAAAGCGAGAAAGAGTGAGTGAGAGAAGAAGAGAAAAGAAATAAAGGCAAGCGTATAATACTCATGATGAGAGAAACAGCAGTGAAATGTTGAGCGTAGAGAAACTTCTTTGCACTGCTTTTCATGTGCTTTTGAATTTGGGGCATCATCATAATCATCATCATCATCATCATCATGATTCTTATTACACTACAAATATACACCGAGAGCATTATTATATGCAAGCATATTTATTCAGGATCGGGTCAAGCCTATATTGTGCACTATGAACCCGCAACAAACAATGACAGGATCATACTAACATTTACTTATTATTTTCAACATATTTTTTTTGTAGCAAAAAATAAAGGCAATTGTTTGAAATTGTAATAAACATTTGAAATTTGATATTAAGTTTTGTTTAACTTACTTTACATTAAATTTAAACTGCCAAAAAGTTTAATAATATCCATGCAGAGGGTAGAGGTTATTAATTTTGAACTGGAGTCACGTTTGTAAGAGGCGTCCTTGTTTTTAACCCAAACTAGTATTTCAGTTTTAAAGCTATGCTCTCTATGCTCATAAGATATATGATTCAGTGGTCCGGTCCGACAAGTTCCAACATATATCTTATGAGCATAGAGAGCATATGCGTTAAAACTGAAATACTAGTTTGGGTTAAAAACAGACGGACGCCTCTTACAAACGTGACTCCAGTTCAAAATTAATAACCTCTACCCTCTGCATGGATATTATTAAACTTTTTGGCAGTTTAAATTTAATGTAAAGTAAGTTAAACAAAACTTAATATCAAATTTCAAATGTTTATTACAATGTCAAACAATTGCCATTTTATTGAGGTTCATAGAAATGCTACAAAAAAAATATGTTGAAAATAATAAGTAAATGTTAGTATGATCCTGTCATTGTTTGTTGCGGGTTCATAGTGCACAATATAGGCTTGACCCGATCCTGAATAAATATGCTTGCATATAATAATGCTCTCGGTGTATACTTGTGGTGTAATAAGAATCATGATGATGATGATGATGATGATTATGATAATGCCCCAAATTCAAAAGCACATGAAAAGCAGTGCAAAGAAGTTTCTCTACGCTCAACATTTCACTGCTGTTTCTCTCATCATGAGTATTATACGCTTGCCTTTATTTCTTTTCTCTTCTTCTCTCACTCACTCTTTCTCGCTTTCTCTCTCTCAGTTATTTGGCTTTTTTTTGTTGGCAGCAGCGACCCAATTTTAACCTTTTCCAAAGCACTGACTCTGACTGCACCTCAATTTGCTCTGGCCAACTAATTGTGTGGAAGTCTTTTTGGGGGTTCATAGTAGTAGAAGAGCGCAAGAGATGAATGGAAAATGTATAGAGAGTGAGAAGAAGAGAGATGAAAGCGGTTGGAGAGGGGCAATGGTTATAAGGGGGAGGTACTTTCGGCATTTTTAGTGCCATTTTCTGGCACAATTTGTAATTTTTCGCCTCACTCACTGTGTGTGTGTGTGTGTGTGTGTGTGTTAGTGTGTGGTGTGTGTGTATTTGTCTCTCTGTGTGTGACTGGAGGGTCTCTGTGATTTAATGGCGCATAAAGTGGTTGGCAAGCCCATTTTGTGTGACTATGTGCCTGCAATATGTGCGTCTCTCTCTCTTTCTCTCTGTATGTCAGGCATAGGCATTTTTCAGGCTCAAGTAAATATTTAGCCATAATTATATACATAGCATATCTGGCGTATTTTGTTGACGCTTAGCGAAATTAATGTAAATGCCAATGTTTTGCTTTTAATTTTTGTAATATACAACAACAACAACAAACACAACAATATTGAAACATAACAAATAGCATTTGCATTAAATGCTTGCACAAAATGCAACATAGACCAAAATTATATATGAAAACTATTGCCTATAATGCCTAATGGTAAGTTAAGCTATCAATTTTGATATTGCATTTATATGATTTTACATAAGTATCTTAGGTAAACAGAGAGAGAGAGAGACGGAGAGATATAGAGATTTGTTTATTCAAATTGCAAATATATTTTAGCAATGCACAATAATTGCTTACAATCATACAAATCTATACTCTGTATATGTGCATGTCCAACAGTGCGTATGCGTAATCATATAAACATAACCAAAATGTGCTTAGTGATGAAATGCTACAATTGCAATATAGAAAATGAAATTAATTATTGCTTAGAAATTTCAGTTATATTTCGATTGCAAGAGTTTGCTTTACATTGTAATCAAATTTTGCAGAAAGTAAAAAAAATATTTGAATTTGTTGTAAAAATTCAACAATTTTTTATCTATAATTTCATTTTGTTTCACATGTAATTTCTCTTTTATTTTTATGTTGTTACTAAGCTTAAATCAAACTTATACTTGCACAATTTTTATGCTGTCGATAATATTTTTTGCCCCCTGTTGATGAAGTTATTAAACATGCAGAGTAACTTACAGTTGATTTCCCACTACTGTCTCACACTCAATCTCTCTCTCTCTCACACACTGTAGCCTCTCTTTAGTTTGTCTGCTAATTTGGTTTTAGTATTTTTTGCGAAGCAATGAGAAAAGCTTATCAGGCAGGCCACACATTTATATATTTTTATTTTTTTTTTCTTTTGCAATACTTGTATTTATATTCCCGCTTACATAATTCAGAAGTTGCTGCGTCAATGTTTTTTATAGCCTCATATAAAATGTGCTTTATGATTAGGCTACATTGCATTCGTTTCTCCTTTTTGCTTTGCCAAGTCACTTGAGTAGCCATTGGCTTTCTCTTTTTAGCCTTTATTTTCATGCTCACTCTTTCTATACTATATCTAGCTAACTGCTAGCCAACTTGACCGAAATTGCTGCGTTCTTGAATTGAAATTCCCACTTGAGGGCTAAACTGCTAGGGGCTACGGCAGCGAATTCTTAAATAATTGTTAAATGATGCTTGTTATGTCAAAAACATTCACACTCACACACACAACCCCAACCAGACGGTACAGCACACAATACATATGAGTGTTGTGTATGTAGTATTACTGTTAGCCGGAAATCACTTAAGGCTGGCTAAGAAAAAAAAATGTAATGCCAATTCTCGGCAAGCCGAGAGAAAGAGCAGAGTTGAAAATGCTGAAACACTGTCTTACACAGCGTGTGCCACTTGAATTTCACTTACTTCCCCCAACAACAAACACACACACACACACACACACACACACACATATATATATATAACCTCCCACTGTGAAGGGGATTGGCAACTTTCACCCTTATAGCGCGGCTGGCACACAGCTTGAAAAATCTATTGCCTGCCACTAAGTTACGGTCTGCCGGACATTTACATTTCGGCTGCTACTTGCTATGTTTTCTATGTGTCTCTCTGTGTGTGTGTGTGTGTGTGTGTGTGTGTGTGTGTGTGAGGCAAACGTTTGAATTGTAAAAAGGAATCTGGCTTGTATATCGAATTGTGCCTTGCTTTGCTTTGCCTTCTCTCTTTCCCTCTCTGTCTCGTTCTCTCTCTCTCGTTCTCTGTATATATATTGTTGCATTTATTTTATATATTTTTTTTATTTGGCCGCTAAATGCATTAAACACGAAATTTATTGTGAGTTCACTTTCGGTCGTTCTATGATTTTTTTATTGGCCAGCACTTGAATGCTTTTCGTTGCCAGAGTGTAAAGCAGAAAGCAGCAGCAGTAGCAGCAGCAGCCGCCATAGAATAAATAGTTTGTTTGATTTTTCTTTACTATTTTGTCTGTGTGTGTGTGTGAGAGAGAGAGTCCAAGAGAGAGCGAGAGAGAGAGAGAGAGAGAAACTATAAATAAATCTTTTGCAGCTACTTTGACAACTACACATATTTTATTTGCCATGAATTTCGCTCATTTCTCACACATATTTTCTCTCTGTCGTTTCTGTGTTTTTCCAGGATGATCATAAAGCGTTTCGACGTCAGTTGGAGGATAAACGTCCAGTTGTTGAGAGCAATTTAACGAGCGGTCGACAGTATATTGCCACTGAGGCACCAGTTTCGGATACTAGCGATACAGAGGGTAAGTTTCAAATTCTTTGCTTTTATTTTTTATTGTTTTATTTTATTTTTTTTTTTTTTTTTACGATATATCATCAAAATTATTATGCAACTATATAAAAGTCTATATAATCCTTTTTAGTATCTCTGACAGTGCAAAAGATAGTTAAAAGTGAACATAAAAAAAAAACAAAAAAAAACGTAGATATACATTAATTGCAGAGTATTTAAAATCTTGACTTGCACTTGAGAGACAAGTGGGAAAACAACTCTTTGCATACCAAAGCTTCATTCAATATATATGCTGTGTAACTGTCCAAAATAGATTGAAGTACTATTTGTAATACTCTTTGAATCGAAAAGAGAAAAAAAAAAAACAAAATAAAACTCATCAACATTCAACAATTGGCATTCGGTGTATTTTTTCAATTTGTACAGCAAATCTCTCACAGCAAAAAAAAAAAAATCAAAATAAAAGCAAAAGAAAAAGCACAACAACAACATGTGCTAAGAACTTGTTTAAGCTCTGTTGCACAAGTTTAGTAGCTGGCCAAAATACTAAACGCACACCTGTAAAGGGCATGGACTAACAATTACATGCATAAAGAGAGAGAGAGAGAGAGAGAGAGACAGAGATTTAAGCGCCCACAAAGCTTAGCCGCACGTGAGTTGCCTAAAAGTAGACAACAACTACTGTGTGTTGCATGAGGTATCCGGCAATAGGCGATGCGAATGCGAATGTGAATGTGCGGCTCTTGCGGAATTGCCAATTGATTTTGTTCCAATTGCACTTGGTTGTTCTTTTATTTTTTTTTTTTTTTCTGCTACTGTTGTTTTTGATTTAGTCTAAAGAGAGCTTAGTAGTTTTTAACTACTGTTAGCAATTTAGCAAATGGCCATTGCGGGAATACGCTTTGCTTTCATCTCATTTCATTTTCGTTTTGATTTTGGTTTTTGCTCTTTTACCCAATGACAATTGGCCGATAACAATATCGACATCGACAGCGACAGCGACATAGAGAAGCATTAGTATTAAATGCTATTGCCACGCCCAGGCATACGACATGTCGAAGGCGTCAATGATAATTGCAACCAAAGCAATTAGTGGAATTAGTACGCTATTAGTGCCAACTATCAACAGTAACTAAATACTGTTGCATGTGTCTGTATCTGTGTGCCTGCCCCCCTTCCTGTCTGTGTCTGTGTGAGCTTGTGTTTATTTATACTGTTTAATATTCCTCTATAGTTTGTCGCATTTAGTATTTGCTGTCTGCGGCTTTGATGTTTGCCATCAAAAATTTGTTGATTATTGAATTTAAGCCAAATTATGCTTCTTTTTTTATTAAATTTAATTTTTGGAAATTTCTTTTGAGCATATTTAAATCATATAAATAAATTTATTATAAAACTTTCTACGAAACTAGTTTTTTAAATTGATTTCTCATTTTAATTTTTAAAATAATTTAATTTATATATATTTTTTTTCATTTTCTGAAAAATTCTGAGAAAAAACAAGTCTTTGCATACTAAAATTTCATTCAATATATGAGCTGCGTAACTGTCCAAATAGATTGAAGTACTATTTGTAATACTCTTTGAATTGAAAAGAGTAAAAAAAAATAAAACTCATCAACAGTTTTTGAAATTTTTGAAATAATTAAATTTATTTATTTTCTTTCATTTTCTGAAAAATTCTGAGAAGATTGAAAATAATTTTTATTATTAGTTTTGAAAATTTCTTTAAGAATATTTAAATAAAGAAATTAATTTTTTTTTGTAAAACTTTTTATGAAACTTTTTTTTTTTAAATTGTTTTCTCATCTTTCTCATTTTAATTTTTAAAATATTTAATTTTGTTTTATGTTGTGCAAAGTTCTGAGAATATATAAAATAAAAAGTAATATATATATAAATTAAGCCAAATTATGATATTTATTAAATTATAATTTTGAAAATTTCTTTTTAGCATATTTAAATCAAATAAATGATTTTTTTTTTTTCATTATAAAACTTTCAACGAAACTAGTTTTTGAAATTGATTTTTCTGCTCTTTCTCATTTTAATTTCTAAAATATTTAAATTTAATTTTTTTTTATTCTGTGCAATATTCTGAAAAAATATAAAATAGAAAAAAAAAATAAATAAAAAGAAAAATTACTTGAAAATTGAAAATCAAAAGAGACAGCAGCAAAAAGTTTTGCTGTCCTTTCCATTTCAATCAAAACTCTGTCATACTCAGTCTGTCTGTATCTGAGTGTGTCTACCAGTCAGTCAACCAGTCAGTTAGTCAGTGAGTCCGTCAGTCAGTCAATAAGTTTAGTCAGTGAACAGTGAGTCGCGTGCAAAGAGCAGAAAAAATAAAAAAAAAAACATCTATGCGATAAATTCAATCTTTAAATTGAATTTGAATATTATAACAGGGCCAGCAGCCAGCAGCAACAGCAGCAGCAACAGCAACAGCAGCGAGAGTTTTTGCTTGGCGCGAGCTTTGCTGAAAGTATTTTATTCTTGATATTTGCTTAACGTCATATTACCAGATGTCGACTGATGTCCAACAACCAGGCTCTCTCTCATTCTCACTCTCTCTGTATATCTCTTTCTCTCTCTGCGATTCACTTTCTTGGTTTCGCTTTTGCTTTTTGCTGGTTCTGGCCATAAAAGTTGTTCGTCTGCTGCTCCGTTCGTGCATTAAATTAAATTTAGATTTAGCCAACTGCTCTGACGCTCATCGATGTTGAGCCACAGCACATACACAAACACACATACACACATAAACATACAGAGAGAAGCCATTGTTATTGTCATACTGCTTTTGTCCCACTGTTCGCTGGCTGTCGCTGTGTCTGTGTTCGCTTGCCTTAAGTTGAGGTTTGATTTGCTCAGTTGCCTGACTTTTAAGCTCTTTCTCTCTCTCTCTCTCTCTCTCTCTCTCTCTCACGCTGGCTTGTCAATCTTATCTTTATTGCCCTTTCTCTCTTTCCTTCTCGCCTTTGCTTGCAATTTCTTGACATGCAACTCAGTTTTTCACTCAAGTTACAACAAGTTTATAGCAATTTTCTTTTTCTTATAGTTTATATTAGCTACACAATTCGATTTCTTAGACTTCTCTGCAATTTATTTTCACTTGTTGAACCCGATTTGCAGCTTGTCTTGTTGTGTTTCAAGTTGACACAGCAAAGAAAGGGAAACGCAATCAATGTATTCAGAATTTAAATAGCTAATCACAAAGCACAAGCACAACGTTTAATTTAATTGAAAGCTAACAACAACAATAACAACAACAACTGCTGAATGTTCCCTAAAGTCTTAATTGCAGACAAAAAGTTAACAGTGCTCAGTGCTCAGTATTCAATAGTCAAATTCTCAATTTGCTTTCACAGTTATCCCAGGAGTATATATGTCATACTTATGCCACTGTATCTGTCTCTCACTGACTGTGTCTCTCTCACTCTCTCTCTCTCTCTCTCTCTCTCTATCAGTCGACAGACACTTGAGACAACCTGAGAACATTTTATTGCAAATTTAATCACTGTGCGCAATCAGCATAATCAAAGTCAAAGTTACTACTCCATCTCCATTTCCCTTCCCTCTCTCTTTGTTAACGCTTTTGCCATTCTTTGGCATCGTCATAATCATTGCCGTTGGCAGACATTAAGAGCTATAATATCATCTCTAATTCATAAAGGTTTTGTGCTTCGACTGCTGCCGCTGTTGCTGCTGCTGCCGCTGCTGCTGCCGCTGCTGCTGCTGTGGCACGTCAAGCTACATCACGTAGCCGACATCGAGGTGGCAATTGTTTTTACCAAATTTTCTACCGCACTCTCTTTCTCTCTCTCTCTCTCCCTCTCACTATATATGTATATCTGAGAGACTTACTTCCTGTATGTCTCTTTTGCCAACCTTTGGCCTTAAGTATCTGTCTGCCGATTTTCATAATTTTATTTTTTTTTTGTTTTCCTCCTTTTTTTTTTGACTTTCTGTAGCCGCCCATGATTCGGAGTCACGTTACTTGTCTGCGGAGGAGCAGAGCCGTGAACTGACACGCAGCATACGACGAGAGGTGGGAAAACTTTCAGAGCAATGGAATAATCTAATCGATAGATCTGACAATTGGAAGCATCGTTTGGATGAATACATGACGGTAAGTCAGTCAGTCTATACTTTACATTTACATTTACATTTACTTTACGTTACCTTACGTTACATTTTAGCTTACTTTTAGCTTACCTTTAAACTTAACTTATATCTTCATCATGTGCTACATTTTCATAATATTCTTATGACTTGCGGGTACATTTTCTTATGGAAAATATTTTCTTTTTTTTTTTTTGAATTGAGACTCTTTGCAAGTTGAAGATGAAGAAAGTCTCATTCAATGCTGCCGAGCTATGCTATGCTCGTGACTTTTTAGCGTTCGTAATTTTTATGAGCTTCAATTTGTTTTTAGCTTGTGCCAAGAAAAAGATGGCGCCACTCTCATTCATTCGACAAGCCTCTTAACTTTATATATATATATATATCTATATTTGACGAAGAAGACGCTGTGCATGCATGAACATGTTTATGTGTCTCTGTCTATATTTGTGTGCAATTATATTTTGAGAACTGAAAGTGTGTGCGCTAACTTTTTTTTTTTTTTTTGCAGACAAAATCAAATTAGTGTTGAAATTGCGAGTGAATGTGAATGTGAATGTGAATATGAATGAATGTTAGAAGATCTTTGAATAGCGAATCATTAGGAAATAGAAATAAAAATAATTTGAAATTTCCGTCAATGTAATGGAAATTCTAAGAATTTGTATAGAAATATGCATCTATCTGTGATTTGTCAGCTAAGATTTAGTATTGAAAAATAAATGGAATTAAATTTTTTGTGTTCAATTATTTTTGTTGTTGAACATTGTGCAGCAAAATGTATTATTCAATTGCAAATCAATGTAAGCATAAAACAAAAACACACACATACATAAGAGAATGAGAAAATGGTTGAATATATTTGTTGGCGGCTTGCTGCTGCTGCTTGCTTTCGCCACAACAATTCTTAACCCATCGAATAATTTTATTTTTTTTTTTTTTTGGGATTTTTCTTGGCAAGTTTTGATTGTTGTTTTTGTTTTTGTTGCTGGGGCGGCATTTGGTTTGTGGTGTTTTTTTTTTTCGGTTTCGGTTTCGCTTCGTTTTCGGTTCGGTTTTGGTTCAACGTGATGGCTAATAAATGCAAGTGTGCTTTTTACGACGCATGTCGTTTGCT
The DNA here is from genome assembly GCA_037044475.1 of Zaprionus obscuricornis. Classification (NCBI taxonomy): domain Eukaryota; kingdom Metazoa; phylum Arthropoda; class Insecta; order Diptera; family Drosophilidae; genus Zaprionus; species Zaprionus obscuricornis. Next base: position 4,970 of record JBAMBR010000441.1, on the reverse strand, counting down.
TTTTGCAAAACAACAGAGAGCAAAAACAGCAGCAGCAGTAGCAGTGTGGCAACAACACCAGAGAGAATAACGAAACAACAACGAAAATATTTGCCACAAATGTGTGGCAAGCTGATGGCAGCGGCTGTCGTTACTCATACGCACCGTAAATTTGATGCAACAAAGTTTGGCCGCATAAAAATGTCACAGAGTGTGCAAACAATGAAGCATAACAACAGCAGTAACAACAACAACAACAACAACAACAATAAGAGACACATAGAGATATATAAATGTACATATATCGTATACACATACATATACAACTCGTTGAAGGCGGAGTGTTGTGTGTTGTCTGTATAAAATATCAAAGCGCATAAAATGCACATATTGTATTAGCCAAACATATATATACATATATATATCTGTATATGTATGGATGTGTGTGTGTGTGTGTATGTGTAGCATACTTTTGTTCTAAAAACTGTGCTAACCCGTAGCAAAAATCAATAGAGGCAAAACAAAACAAAAAAAAGCCAATGCCATAAAAACTGAAACAACATGCTGTGAGAAGGCAAGAAGAGGCCGCAGCAGTAGCAGCAGCAGCAGCAGACGTCGACAAACAAAAGTTGAATAAGTATAAGAAAGAAAGCTAAGTAGAAACAACAAGTGAACAACAACAACAACTACAGAAATATATATATATATATACATGTGCAACAAAGTGCGCATAAATATGACACTTGAGTGGCAAACCTAGCCTAAGGCACGGCAGCACGTTAAGAGCTTCAAAAAAGGGGCAAAACAGCAATAGTAACAGTAGCAGCAAGCAGCAAGCAGCTTCTTTTCATAGTGTTGCATATATAATTTCTGCTCTATATTTGTATATACTAATGTATGCTAATATATATATACATATACATATACATGTACATATGGATATATAGCCAAATCTATGCTGAATCCACACAACATATTACTTTGGCCAAAAACCATTCAATATTGTGAGCTCATGCTGTCAATTTATTATCGTCTTTCTTTCATGCATTTTACATAAGAATTTTAGCTCTATTTCTTTCTCTTTCTCTCTTTCTACATATATATTATGCATGACTCCCCAGTGATATGTGTAGACTTATGCAAAGGCAATAACAACTGCTAAGCTCAATTTAAATATTATTGCATTAAACTGCAAAAATAATTTGCAAAGATTTTTTGTGGCTAATATAAATTAAAGTTGCATAATTTTGACCTATTTATGAATATTTCAACATTAATTAAAATATTAAAAAAAAAAAAAAAAATTAATAATAATAATTAAAAAATGAAATTAAACAAATTTTAAATTAATTTTGTTTATGAACTAAAACAAATATTTAAAGAGAGCAGGGGAGCTGTGTCATGGTTAAAAATGTTCTCTCTCTCACTCTCACTCTCGCTCTCTCTCGCACGTTCTCGCATATATAGCAAATTTTTTTTTCCAGTGAAAGTTCTTCAACAAAAATTTTGATAACGTTTAATTTTTGATCATTTTTTTTTCATACGCTATACGCTTGTTCACAAAATAATTTGCTTACCATGCATTCTACCAACAAAAAAAAAAAAAAAAAAAAAACTGAAACTTTAACTAAATTAACAATGTGCAACAAAAAAAAAATTAAAATAAAACAAAAATTAAATTAAATAGAATTAAAAAAGTTTCGCTCAACAAGCTGCTAGCAAAGTTAGTCTGAACTACCGAGAAGCTACTACAGACTTGCTACAAGTCTCAAGCGCGGGCATACAGAGGCAAAGGCAAAGGCAGAGGCAGAGACAGAGTTTTGACAGAGAAAACGTAAAAAAAAAAAATAAAAAAAAAAAAGTTTAAATAAATGCAACTTAAAACAATTACCACGAAACCAGCACAAAAATGGCAAAGCGTAAATGAAACTTTCCGTGTGTGTGTGTGTGTGTATGTGTGTGTGTTAAAAGGAGCGCTTTATGTAGCTTTTGCCTTTCGTTTAAATGAAGTCTCCAAATGGCAGACATAACACACACACACACACTCATGCACAGGCAAGGACACAAACTTTGCCCAGAATTGACTAATACTGACCAAATGTGGGGAGTGGGGAGTGTTAGTTTGCTAGGTGGCAGCGGCATGTGCTGTTGGGGCAAATGTTCAGCGTGCACTGCGTGGTTAATTGACCACAGAAATGTTCTGTCCTCTGCTCTGCTGCTGCTGCTTGGTCATACTCTTGTTTTCTGCTCTGTTCTCTTTTCTCTTCCTTTCTATGCTTTACACTGCTGTGTCTATCTTCTACTGACTTGTAGAATTTTTATTAATTGAATAAAACTTTAAGCAGGCAACAAGAGGCATATGAAATTGAATTTCATTATATCTGCATTTTCATACATTTTCAACTTGCATTACGCATACGCAACGTGTGCGTCACAACGTTTAAGATGTCAACGAGCAAAAAATTACGCAAAGAATGTTTTTGACACAACGCATTTTGACATGCATCACATGTTAATTAAATTAAAATGCGGTTTTTTTTTTGGCAGTTTTGCAGAAATCAGCAAAATAAATGAACATGCTTCGAAAGTAAGTCATGCAGCGATGTTGCTGGCACAAAAGGCAAAAGCAGCTGCACAAAATTCGAAATGAAATTAAAGTAAAGTTGAAATTGAAATTGAAATGGAAATGGAAATTCTAAGGTTACAAACATTCTTTTTGCATTTCTGTTTACTGCAAAGTAAAATCAATGAAAGCAAGCAGCAGCAGCAAGCCGCCAACAAATATATTCAACCATTTTCTCATTCTCTTATGTATGTGTGTGTTTTTGTTTTATGCTTACATTGATTTGCAATTGAATAATACATTTTGCTGCACAATGTTCAACAACAAAAATAATTGAACACAAAAAATTTAATTCCATTTATTTTTCAATACTAAATCTTAGCTGACAAATCACAGATAGATGCATATTTCTATACAAATTCTTAGAATTTCCATTACATTGACGGAAATTTCAAATTATTTTTATTTCTATTTCCTAATGATTCGCTATTCAAAGATCTTCTAACATTCATTCATATTCACATTCACATTCACATTCACTCGCAATTTCAACACTAATTTGATTTTGTCTGCAAAAAAAAAAAAAAAAAGTTAGCGCACACACTTTCAGTTCTCAAAATATAATTGCACACAAATATAGACAGAGACACATAAACATGTTCATGCATGCACAGCGTCTTCTTCGTCAAATATAGATATATATATATATATAAAGTTAAGAGGCTTGTCGAATGAATGAGAGTGGCGCCATCTTTTTCTTGGCACAAGCTAAAAACAAATTGAAGCTCATAAAAATTACGAACGCTAAAAAGTCACGAGCATAGCATAGCTCGGCAGCATTGAATGAGACTTTCTTCATCTTCAACTTGCAAAGAGTCTCAATTCAAAAAAAAAAAAAGAAAATATTTTCCATAAGAAAATGTACCCGCAAGTCATAAGAATATTATGAAAATGTAGCACATGATGAAGATATAAGTTAAGTTTAAAGGTAAGCTAAAAGTAAGCTAAAATGTAACGTAAGGTAACGTAAAGTAAATGTAAATGTAAATGTAAAGTATAGACTGACTGACTTACCGTCATGTATTCATCCAAACGATGCTTCCAATTGTCAGATCTATCGATTAGATTATTCCATTGCTCTGAAAGTTTTCCCACCTCTCGTCGTATGCTGCGTGTCAGTTCACGGCTCTGCTCCTCCGCAGACAAGTAACGTGACTCCGAATCATGGGCGGCTACAGAAAGTCAAAAAAAAAAGGAGGAAAACAAAAAAAAAATAAAATTATGAAAATCGGCAGACAGATACTTAAGGCCAAAGGTTGGCAAAAGAGACATACAGGAAGTAAGTCTCTCAGATATACATATATAGTGAGAGGGAGAGAGAGAGAGAGAAAGAGAGTGCGGTAGAAAATTTGGTAAAAACAATTGCCACCTCGATGTCGGCTACGTGATGTAGCTTGACGTGCCACAGCAGCAGCAGCGGCAGCAGCAGCGGCAGCAGCAGCAACAGCGGCAGCAGTCGAAGCACAAAACCTTTATGAATTAGAGATGATATTATAGCTCTTAATGTCTGCCAACGGCAATGATTATGACGATGCCAAAGAATGGCAAAAGCGTTAACAAAGAGAGAGGGAAGGGAAATGGAGATGGAGTAGTAACTTTGACTTTGATTATGCTGATTGCGCACAGTGATTAAATTTGCAATAAAATGTTCTCAGGTTGTCTCAAGTGTCTGTCGACTGATAGAGAGAGAGAGAGAGAGAGAGAGAGTGAGAGAGACACAGTCAGTGAGAGACAGATACAGTGGCATAAGTATGACATATATACTCCTGGGATAACTGTGAAAGCAAATTGAGAATTTGACTATTGAATACTGAGCACTGAGCACTGTTAACTTTTTGTCTGCAATTAAGACTTTAGGGAACATTCAGCAGTTGTTGTTGTTATTGTTGTTGTTAGCTTTCAATTAAATTAAACGTTGTGCTTGTGCTTTGTGATTAGCTATTTAAATTCTGAATACATTGATTGCGTTTCCCTTTCTTTGCTGTGTCAACTTGAAACACAACAAGACAAGCTGCAAATCGGGTTCAACAAGTGAAAATAAATTGCAGAGAAGTCTAAGAAATCGAATTGTGTAGCTAATATAAACTATAAGAAAAAGAAAATTGCTATAAACTTGTTGTAACTTGAGTGAAAAACTGAGTTGCATGTCAAGAAATTGCAAGCAAAGGCGAGAAGGAAAGAGAGAAAGGGCAATAAAGATAAGATTGACAAGCCAGCGTAGAGAGAGAGAGAGAGAGAGAGAGAGAGAGAGAAAGAGCTTAAAAGTCAGGCAACTGAGCAAATCAAACCTCAACTTAAGGCAAGCGAACACAGACACAGCGACAGCCAGCGAACAGTGGGACAAAAGCAGTATGACAATAACAATGGC
>JBAMBR010000435.1:0-14589 GCA_037044475.1 Zaprionus obscuricornis | reverse complement strand
GAATCCTGCAATGGTTCGAACTCATCTCGTAAATCTTGTTCATCAATTTTATATAGAAAATATAAATTTGCAAGATATTTTGAATATTTCAATTCTAGATTGGCAAATGTTCGTTTATCTTTAATAGTCTTTAAACGGAATGATTTATACATTTCATACATTTGTTGCCAACGTTCAACAATATATTCACAGCGATAATCTGTAAGAGAAATTTAAGAAAATTAATTTGAAATTTTTTATAGAAAATTGTAAATTATTACTCACTGGGCGCTGATTTCCAAAAGTTAAGCCATAATGATTTGCGTGTTTGTTCATCAATGCTATTAAACTCTGGATCTGCTGATTTACGCCAGAGCACAGGATGACTTTTGGCAAAGTTAATAATCCGCATATCAATTTGTCGTACATCCAATGGTCGTACTGGTAAACGTGTCGTTGTTCTTATTGATTCTTGCTGTCGTACATCGGCAAAATCTTGTTGTAGATGATCCTTATGTATAGTATTCTCAATGGCATCCAATTGTTTGCGTTCATAACCATCACCATCACCTTCACCACAGTCAACGGTTAACCATTCATTGCGTGGCAAATCACGATTTGTTAAATAATTTGTTGCCTTATCAAAGTATCCTTTGAAACGTTTTCCCTGCTTCAATAACCTTTCGATGCGTACATAACGTTTCCGTATATTCTTCCAGCGTAATTTAATATTATCACCGCGTGGAAAATGACTGGCAATGACACGCCATTGTTTACGTGTTACTTCCGTTTTGCCATAATCCGGATGACGTGTACACCAGATTGATGGATATTCACGTAATAAACGTGTTAATTTACGATCATATGCATGCGCTTGTTCATTGCGATTCATGCTCTCTTCGGTGCCAACTGCATCATAATCCAAATCATCCAAATCATCATCACCATCAGCATCAGCATCATCATCATCGATATCATTAGTAGTATCATCATTTTGTTCATCATTATAATCATCAGCAGCATCATCATTTTCATTCTCTGTCATTATTATCATATCATTCATTGCCGTCATTTCATGCTGTTCATGCTCATATTCAATATCTTCATCCATAGGATCACCTTCGGCGCGTACACCAAGTGGTAGTAATGGTGGCAATGGATCCAATGTATCACCATCTTTAAGATTTGCATGTAAACTTTTACGATATTCATAGACCTGATTATGGAAACTATTACAGCCCGTATTGAAGAGATCCACATCATCCAATTGTCCATAGCAAACATAATCGACAGCTGCAAAATAAAATGAAAATGAGAAAAGAAAAAAAAAGAGAAGAAAAAAAAGGGAAATGGAGTTTTAGTGAAAAACTGCTGCTGAATTCGATTCCATTGCCTTTTTTTATTTTTTATTTTTTTGTTGGATATTTTACAAACACATGGACCAAGGATCTTATAATAATCAAAATTGTATTCAACAAGGCAAAAAAGCCAAGGAAATGGAACTCGCAGAGTTTTTCATAATCACAACATAAAAAAAAATACTCACCATATACATTTATAGACACTTTTTAATTCTTCTTGACTTTTTTTTTCTTTTTATTTCAAGCAATAAATAAAAATTAAAAAAAAAAAACACCCGTCCGTCCATGTGTTGAAATATTCACAAAAGACAATGTACACTTAAATATTTAAATTTTAAATATATATATATATATTTTTTTTTTAATTTGAACTTAAGATACAGGCAACCGTCGACTGTATGCGTAAAGTTCATATTTAATTTATACGTAAGATATTAGTAGGGAATTTTTTTTTTTTAAAGGATTTTTTAGGATTTCCTAATATATATTTGATATTCACTTATTATATTCTCTCTATTAGGTTGAATTTATTTTTAAAGGATTTTTTAGGATTTCCTATATATTTAATATTTATTTATTATATTCTCTCTGCAATTCGCAAAGTTTTTATTAATTATATAAAATTTTATATATAATTTATTATCCAAACTCTTTTGTAATAATACAAAATTATCTTCGATGTTCCGAAGATTTCATTCGATGGGAAAAGTTTTGACTACAAAAAAATTTATTTCTGTTCCATTGTTCTGATATATAATATATTGGTCCAATTTAAACCAAATTATATATCCTATAAGTTTCAGCCAAAAGTGCATAAAACAAATAAATAAAAAAGTTTTTCATCCAAAGATGTAATGCTGAAACGATCGTTTCTATAGCTTTTAAAAGATATAGGAGCTTGGAGCCGGAACATTCGGCCGTATATACAGACATTAACAATAAGAGGCATCAATGCTAAATTTCATTAGAATATTTTTTTTTTTTAGGATATTAGGAACAGAGGGATATCTATAGTCTATATAACTATCTAAACAGGAATATATATATATAATCTTGGATTCTTCAGCAATTATCAAATCTCTTTAACTTACCGGCAGCCAGTTGACCATTCTCCAGACTGTTGGCATCATTCTTAAAGCCCATTTCACGCATATCGACTAAACATTTATCCTGCAACTGCTTAAAACGTCCAATCGCATAGGTCATTAAATATGATAGATGTATATAGAGTTCTTTGAGATCCATATAACTGCGTGCTTGATTATATGCATTGGAATGTGTTAATGTTTGCACTTTTCCAGTTAAATGTGTACATATTTCCATGGCACTAAAGATCTGATCCTGCAGTTGTGTACGTGCCAAACCAATGGCACTATTTGGAAATACATGACGCACCAATGTTGGTCCCTTTGGTGCTGCAGCTGGTGTCATCATAATAGTTGTGCCACCATTACTATTTAATGGTTTTGCTAAAGTTGTTGGTGGTGCATTAACATTCATGGAATGCATTTGACCACCACTACCATTATTTACACGCACCAATTGTGAGCTACGCTGTTGTTGATTGCTTTGTTGATTATACATATTGGAACCATAACCGGGAGCATTATGTCCAATACGTGGCGGTGCAGCTGGTCGTTGACGTATTATAACTTGTGGATTTACAGCTATCGGTGCAGGTGCAAGTGTATTCGACGGGTGAACCAGCAAGCGGTACCTGACGTTTAACCTGAATTTAAATGAGAGAAATTATTGATTTATTAAATCTAGTTGTTGATCTATTTATCTAAAATTGATAATTTACCTGTATTAGTCGTCCATTGGGCAGGCGATAGGAATCTTGTTGTGCTGCACTATTGAGATCGACACGAAAACCATTGATAGTATGAAAAACAGGTCCAGCATTTCGTACAGCATTGGGAACAATTGTGCGTCGTACTACCGATGGACCTGCTGGTGGTGCACTTTGACGATAACGCATACCGGAACTGCTTAATACCAATGGTGGTGGTAAACTATTGCGTGGAACTATTGAATTATTGCCATTTGTATTATGGTTGCTGTTGCTGCTGCTGCTGCTAGAACTTGGTCCAGTATAATTTTGCTGCACGGTCACAATGCGCGGCGTTGTTGTCATATTGGATGATGATGATGATGCTGATGATGGCACTGATTGACGTTGCGCCGATTTTGGTGCAACAGATATTTGACAATCTGGTTCGAGCATGCTAAGCAGGCTTAGATCTGGTGTACAAACAACTTCATCATTTGATGATTTTGGACGTTTTGCTGGTAATGGATTTTGTGGCTTTGGTGATTTCTTAATCGAATTAATAGAGCTCGCATGACTACGTTTCGATGCATTCGACTCTAAACTTTCCATGGAATCCGATAAACTATTGGCCTTTGCTTTCGCCAAGCGACAACATGATGTGCTATCCTTGCATAAAAGACGACGCATCTCTGTCTCTGGCAATGATAATGATTGTAGGCCACTGTAAATATATAAGATAAGATAATATAATATTAATTGATATTGATAATATTATTATTTTATAATTTACCTCTTCTGTGTCTGTATATAATTGATGAGTGCCCAATGTTGTGCACGCAATGGCCATAAGATTTTCGGTGTACATTTAAAACAATTCCAATTCTCATTTTGTTCAATATCAACAATAACACCGCGTGATAAATTTTTAACGATGCATGATTTGCAAAATACAAATGGACATGTGGAACAACAATAGACTTCACCACCTTGTCCACACCAGCGACAATATAATTCGGAACCATCTTCACCCTTGGAGAATTCGCCACTATTATAAAAATCATGACATTTTACACAGTGTGTAACACGTAAAATTGGATGCATTTTAATATTATTATCGGCATTTGGTGCTGTACCAATATGCATGCGGCAAACGGTGCAATGCACTTTACGCTGATTAACCACATCAACAGTTGGATACATTTTTAAATAAAATCGTCGCTCTTCCTCCGTAATGCTGACATCCATTTCATATTTTGAGCCTGGGTAGCAAGAAAGAGCATATTAGGCACGGCAAGTGGAAGTGTTGGCTAAGAAATTATTTACCCGTAAAATCAAAATCATGTTTAACTGATGGTGATGGTGTCGCTGTTGGCGTTGCTATCTTTCCAATTACTAGCGCCGCAGCTTCACTGCTTGTTGCGGATGCCGCGCTCATGTTTTTTTTTTTTGCACTCTTTATTACCGGCAAACAAATATACTGCACGTGTAATTTGTAAATAATAAATTTGTATTTAATTCACACACACACACATACAAACATTTGCACGCACTAGCGTGTAGTTATAATCAAACACACGCACACACACACACCCGCACGACGCACTACTGTTAATGTTGGGCAGCGACTGCTGCTATTGCTGCAGCTACTAACAGCAGTGTGCACAGCCAATAACACAAAATGGCAGAAGAAACGCGTTAATTGTCTGATGATCAGTGGCGTTAAATAATTAATATAATTGCAAACATTAATTCAATATTTGTATTTTAGATTTTTTGCCTTGCTGACACACAGAATAGAAATGATTTTTTCACTTGCTTTCGACTGCTTCTGCTTCTGCTGCTGCTGCTAGGTTGTAAGTTGTCGGTATTCAATATGGCAGCCAGTTCGTGTCAGTCGAACGAACAACGAACGCAGCCGAGCGCATAAAGTATACATAACAAGTTTTAGCTCGATTCTCCCTAGCGCCGATTATGATATATATATTTGTAGATATTTCTAGTATACAGACTTTTACAATTTTTTGAAGTTAAGGACAACAAATGGTTGGATGTTTTAACACCTAAGTTTCAATCAAAAAAACCCGATTATCTATATAGTCTATAATGATCGTGTACAAATCTTTCCAATATATAGCAAAAATATTTTCTAATTTTTTTTTTTTTTTAAAACAATATTTTTAATATACAATTTAGTATATTTGTAAAGAAAGTTTTAAAGATTTTTAATAACATTTTGTTGAAATATAAATTTGGCAACCCTAAAGCAATAGCGTTGTCTCTTTCCTGCACACGTAACGTTCATAAAGACACGAACACTCTGATAAAAAAAAAATTTATTAAATAAATAATAAATTCTTATTGTTAAAATATATTTATTATCATTAACGATTTTTTTTTTGTAGAGCAAAGAAAACGTTAATTATATTCAAATATAATATTTAAAATGTATGAAATTAAACGCCAGAATATTTACAAAGTTTGTACAACACTGAAAAATAATGCAACACTGATTATACAATTTCCAGCACTGAATAATCTATTTATTGTTAGAGATATCATTATTATATAGATCTAATAGATAAATAAATGTATTTTGCTGTGTAAATAAAATATTTATAATAATCAAATAAATAATAGTTTTATCTTTAAGCACTTTTACTTAAACAATTTCACGGTCGACAATTGTTTTTAATTATTTAATTTTCCTCACAACTTAATGATTATAATTGCATTTAAGATTTCAAGAACATATATTTCTTGATTAATATGAGTTTATTTTTCAAAATGATATAAATTAAATAAATTTATGGGAATACCCCTAATTTAAAAAAAAAAAAAACATGTTACTGTTGTAAAAATGTTATGTTAAAAATACTGTATGCGATGTAGCGCTATGTAACAATAACTATCGATAGATCGACAAGTTTTTATGTTGTTTTTCACTTATCATCGTTTTTCGATATGTTTACATAGAATTTCAGTGTAAGTTGATTTTGTATTTTGCCTTTTTTGATTTTTTTGTTTTTTTTTTTGTTTTGTTTTTCACAACAAATTTAGATTTTTGTGACTTGTGAAATAATGCTTAAACATTATTTGTATCCCTTTGTCTTCTAGTATTATTATCAACAGTTATTAACAACAAAAACAATGGAGACCGCAAGCACAAAATCAGCAACAGACGCGTTAAACTCAGATTTCTTTTACGGTTGGGATCTACTTTATAAAACTGAAGAGAAACATATTGATAAAAAGGCAGATGTATTAATTGTGCTGGCACATTTTTTGCTAACAAAACATTATAAATTTCGTTGCATTGGTATTGGCGATGATGTGAGTATTAATGAAATTCCCATCATATACAACACATGCACAGACACAAAGACAGACGAGACGAATGCAAAGTCTAGAAATATCGAAAATGCATATGAAAACTTTTCTTTTAATTTTCTTTTTTTATTTTCTTATAGAAAACTTTGGCAGAAGATGAAGAGGGAAGTGAACTATTGCCAGAATATTGGAATGGTGATAATACCAAATATTCGCTACGTTATATACATAATAAAGGTCTCTACTTGTTACTTGGCCATATAACTGAAGATTCATTAATTATCAATTTATTGGATATAACTACAAAAAATGTATCCAATATATGCCTAACGCCTGAATCTCTTGTTGTTGAAGTAAAAGGCGGCATAACAAAATTAATGCCAACAGCACAAGATATTGTTGATCGTTATCGCAAGGAGCTATGTGATCCAGTATTTTCTGGTAATTTGCGAGAGGCAACAACACAAACACAAGTCAGCCAGCCATCGACACAAGAACCAAGAGGTCAAGGTTCAGGGTAAATTGCATTATATTTTCACATATTACATTTTTCCCCCATATTAATAACTACAAAAAAAACTAATTTCAATTACAGTTTATTTATGCCGCATGGATTTGAGCGACGTCCATTTGGGTTTCCAGATGTTGGTCGCGGCGATTTAGATCCATTTGGTCGTGGCGGCGGTAATCTATTCCCTTTTAATCCCAATCCCGGCTTGGCACGTTTTGATCCCTTTGGTCCAATTGGACCACAAGGTGGTCCCAGAGGTCCAAATCCAGATCATATGCGTCCACCACAATGGAATCCCGATTACTATATGTAATTTTGGATATTATCCATGAAATCAATAGTTATACTGAAGTTGTCAAAACATTTTCTTGATTTGAGATATTAATAAAAATTATGGACAAAAATAAAAAAAAACCCCAAATGAAAAAAAAAAAATAAATTTAATATTTATTTATTTATATATAATTTTTATTATTGCTCATATATTACAAATATAAGTTTATATATAAGTATATAAGAATATATTGTTTGTAGTATATATAAATCAGCCTAAAAAAAAAATATAAGAGAAATTAAGATTTATATTTATATAATGTTGTCACGTATAATAATAATATAAAATTCATAATAAGTGTTTTTCTTTTTTTTTAGGCTGATTTATATATACTACAAACAATATATTCTTATATACTTATATATAAACTTATATTTGTAATATATGAGCAATAATAAAAATTATATATAAATAAATAAATATTAAATTTATTTTTTTTTTTTCATTTGGGGTTTTTTTTTTATTTTTGTCCATAATTTTTATTAATATCTCAAATCAAGAAAATGTTTTGACAACTTCAGTATAACTATTGATTTCATGGATAATATCCAAAATTACATATAGTAATCGGGATTCCATTGTGGTGGACGCATATGATCTGGATTTGGACCTCTGGGACCACCTTGTGGTCCAATTGGACCAAAGGGATCAAAACGTGCCAAGCCGGGATTGGGATTAAAAGGGAATAGATTACCGCCGCCACGACCAAATGGATCTAAATCGCCGCGACCAACATCTGGAAACCCAAATGGACGTCGCTCAAATCCATGCGGCATAAATAAACTGTAATTGAAATTAGTTTTTTTTGTAGTTATTAATATGGGGGAAAAATGTAATATGTGAAAATATAATGCAATTTACCCTGAACCTTGACCTCTTGGTTCTTGTGTCGATGGCTGGCTGACTTGTGTTTGTGTTGTTGCCTCTCGCAAATTACCAGAAAATACTGGATCACATAGCTCCTTGCGATAACGATCAACAATATCTTGTGCTGTTGGCATTAATTTTGTTATGCCGCCTTTTACTTCAACAACAAGAGATTCAGGCGTTAGGCATATATTGGATACATTTTTTGTAGTTATATCCAATAAATTGATAATTAATGAATCTTCAGTTATATGGCCAAGTAACAAGTAGAGACCTTTATTATGTATATAACGTAGCGAATATTTGGTATTATCACCATTCCAATATTCTGGCAATAGTTCACTTCCCTCTTCATCTTCTGCCAAAGTTTTCTATAAGAAAATAAAAAAGAAAATTAAAAGAAAAGTTTTCATATGCATTACAGTATTTTTAACATAACATTTTTACAACAGTAACATGTTTTTTTTTTTTTTAAATTAGGGGTATTCCCATAAATTTATTTAATTTATATCATTTTGAAAAATAAACTCATATTAATCAAGAAATATATGTTCTTGAAATCTTAAATGCAATTATAATCATTAAGTTGTGAGGAAAATTAAATAATTAAAAACAATTGTCGACCGTGAAATTGTTTAAGTAAAAGTGCTTAAAGATAAAACTATTATTTATTTGATTATTATAAATATTTTATTTACACAGCAAAATACATTTATTTATCTATTAGATCTATATAATAATGATATCTCTAACAATAAATAGATTATTCAGTGCTGGAAATTGTATAATCAGTGTTGCATTATTTTTCAGTGTTGTACAAATTTGTAAATATTCTGGCGTTTAATTTCATACATTTTAAATATTATATTTGAATATAATTAACGTTTTCTTTGCTCTACAAAAAAAAAATCTTAATGATAATAAATATATTTTAACAATAAGAATTTATTATTTATTTAATAAATTTTTTTTTATCAGAGTGTTCGTGTCTTTATGAACGTTACGTGTGCAGGAAAGAGACAACGCTATTGCTTTAGGGTTGCCAAATTTATATTTCAACAAAATGTTATTAAAAATCTTTAAAACTTTCTTTACAAATATACTAAATTGTATATTAAAAATATTGTTTTAAAAAAAAAAAAAAATTAGAAAATATTTTTGCTATATATTGGAAAGATTTGTACACGATCATTATAGACTATATAGATAATCGGGTTTTTTTGATTGAAACTTAGGTGTTAAAACATCCAACCATTTGTTGTCCTTAACTTCAAAAAATTGTAAAAGTCTGTATACTAGAAATATCTACAAATATATATATCATAATCGGCGCTAGGGAGAATCGAGCTAAAACTTGTTATGTATACTTTATGCGCTCGGCTGCGTTCGTTGTTCGTTCGACTGACACGAACTGGCTGCCATATTGAATACCGACAACTTACAACCTAGCAGCAGCAGCAGAAGCAGAAGCAGTCGAAAGCAAGTGAAAAAATCATTTCTATTCTGTGTGTCAGCAAGGCAAAAAATCTAAAATACAAATATTGAATTAATGTTTGCAATTATATTAATTATTTAACGCCACTGATCATCAGACAATTAACGCGTTTCTTCTGCCATTTTGTGTTATTGGCTGTGCACACTGCTGTTAGTAGCTGCAGCAATAGCAGCAGTCGCTGCCCAACATTAACAGTAGTGCGTCGTGCGGGTGTGTGTGTGTGCGTGTGTTTGATTATAACTACACGCTAGTGCGTGCAAATGTTTGTATGTGTGTGTGTGTGAATTAAATACAAATTTATTATTTACAAATTACACGTGCAGTATATTTGTTTGCCGGTAATAAAGAGTGCAAAAAAAAAAAACATGAGCGCGGCATCCGCAACAAGCAGTGAAGCTGCGGCGCTAGTAATTGGAAAGATAGCAACGCCAACAGCGACACCATCACCATCAGTTAAACATGATTTTGATTTTACGGGTAAATAATTTCTTAGCCAACACTTCCACTTGCCGTGCCTAATATGCTCTTTCTTGCTACCCAGGCTCAAAATATGAAATGGATGTCAGCATTACGGAGGAAGAGCGACGATTTTATTTAAAAATGTATCCAACTGTTGATGTGGTTAATCAGCGTAAAGTGCATTGCACCGTTTGCCGCATGCATATTGGTACAGCACCAAATGCCGATAATAATATTAAAATGCATCCAATTTTACGTGTTACACACTGTGTAAAATGTCATGATTTTTATAATAGTGGCGAATTCTCCAAGGGTGAAGATGGTTCCGAATTATATTGTCGCTGGTGTGGACAAGGTGGTGAAGTCTATTGTTGTTCCACATGTCCATTTGTATTTTGCAAATCATGCATCGTTAAAAATTTATCACGCGGTGTTATTGTTGATATTGAACAAAATGAGAATTGGAATTGTTTTAAATGTACACCGAAAATCTTATGGCCATTGCGTGCACAACATTGGGCACTCATCAATTATATACAGACACAGAAGAGGTAAATTATAAAATAATAATATTATCAATATCAATTAATATTATATTATCTTATCTTATATATTTACAGTGGCCTACAATCATTATCATTGCCAGAGACAGAGATGCGTCGTCTTTTATGCAAGGATAGCACATCATGTTGTCGCTTGGCGAAAGCAAAGGCCAATAGTTTATCGGATTCCATGGAAAGTTTAGAGTCGAATGCATCGAAACGTAGTCATGCGAGCTCTATTAATTCGATTAAGAAATCACCAAAGCCACAAAATCCATTACCAGCAAAACGTCCAAAATCATCAAATGATGAAGTTGTTTGTACACCAGATCTAAGCCTGCTTAGCATGCTCGAACCAGATTGTCAAATATCTGTTGCACCAAAATCGGCGCAACGTCAATCAGTGCCATCATCATCAACATCATCATCATCATCCAATATGACAACAACGCCGCGCATTGTGACCGTGCAGCAAAATTATACTGGACCAAGTTCTAGCAGCAGCAGCAGCAACAGCAATCATAATACAAATGGCAATAATTCAATAGTTCCACGCAATAGTTTACCACCACCATTGGTATTAAGCAGTTCCGGTATGCGTTATCGTCAAAGTGCACCACCAGCAGGTCCATCGGTAGTACGACGCACAATTGTTCCAAATGCTGTACGAAATGCTGGACCTGTTTTTCATACTATCAATGGTTTCCGTGTCGATCTCAATAGTGCAGCACAACAAGATTCCTATCGCCTGCCCAATGGACGACTAATACAGGTAAATTATCAATTTTAGATAGATAGATCAACAGTTAGATTTAATAAAACAATATTTTTTCTCATTTAAATTCAGGTTAAACGTCAGGTGCCGCTTGGTGGTCAACCGTCGAATACACTTGCACCTGCACCGATAGCGGTAAATCCACAAGTTATAATACGTCAACGACCAGCAGCACCGCCACGTATTGGACATAATGCTCCAGGTTATGGTTCCAATATCTATAATCAACAAAGTAATCAACAACAGCGTAGCTCACAATTGGTGCGTGTAAATAATGGTAGTGGTGGTCAAATGCATTCCATGAATGTTAATGCACCACCAACAACTTTAGCAAAACCAATAAATAGTAATGGTGGCACAACTATTATGATGACACCAGCTGCAGCACCAAAGGGACCAACATTGGTGCGTCATGTATTTCCAAATAGTGCCATTGGTTTGGCACGTACACAACTGCAGGATCAGATCTTTAGTGCCATGGAAATATGTACACATTTAACTGGAAAAGTGCAAACATTAACACATTCCAATGCATATAATCAAGCACGCAGTTATATGGATCTCAAAGAACTCTATATACATCTATCATATTTAATGACCTATGCGATTGGACGTTTTAAGCAGTTGCAGGATAAATGTTTAGTCGATATGCGTGAAATGGGCTTTAAGAATGATGCCAACAGTCTGGAGAATGGTCAACTGGCTGCCGGTAAGTTAAAGAGATTTGATAATTGCTGAAGAATCCAAGATTATATATATATATTCCTGTTTAGATAGTTATATAGACTATAGATATCCCTCTGTTCCTAATATCCTAAAAAAAAAAATATTCTAATGAAATTTAGCATTGATGCCTCTTATTGTTAATGTCTGTATATACGGCCGAATGTTCCGGCTCCAAGCTCCTATATCTTTTAAAAGCTATAGGAGCGATCGGTTTAGAATTCCATCTTTGGATGTAAAACTTTTTTTTTTTATTTGTTTTATGCACTTTTGGCTGAAACTTATAGGATATATGATTTGGTTTAAATATGGACCAATATATTATATATCAGAACAATGGAACAGAAATAAATTTTTTTGTAGTCAAAACTTTTCCCATCGAATGAAATCTTCGGAGCATCGAAAGATAATTTTGTATTATTACAAAAGAGTTTGGATAATAAATTATATATAAAATTTTATATAATTCTGTAATAAAAACTTTGCGAATTGCAGAGAGAATATAATAAATAAATATTAAATATATAGGAAATCCTAAAAAATCCTTTAAAAATAAATTCAACCTAATAGAGAGAATATAATAAGTGAATATCAAATATATATTAGGAAATCCTAAAAAATCCTTTAAAAAAAAAAAATTCCCTACTAATATCTTACGTATAAATTAAATATGAACTTTACGCATACAGTCGACGGTTGCCTGTATCTTAAGTTCAAATTAAAAAAAAAATATATATATATATATTTAAAATTTAAATATTTAAGTGTACATTGTCTTTTGTGAATATTTCAACACATGGACGGACGGGTGTTTTTTTTTTTTAATTTTTATTTATTGCTTGAAATAAAAAGAAAAAAAAAGTCAAGAAGAATTAAAAAGTGTCTATAAATGTATATGGTGAGTATTTTTTTTTATGTTGTGATTATGAAAAACTCTGCGAGTTCCATTTCCTTGGCTTTTTTGCCTTGTTGAATACAATTTTGATTATTATAAGATCCTTGGTCCATGTGTTTGTAAAATATCCAACAAAAAAATAAAAAATAAAAAAAGGCAATGGAATCGAATTCAGCAGCAGTTTTTCACTAAAACTCCATTTCCCTTTTTTTTCTTCTCTTTTTTTTTCTTTTCTCATTTTCATTTTATTTTGCAGCTGTCGATTATGTTTGCTATGGACAATTGGATGATGTGGATCTCTTCAATACGGGCTGTAATAGTTTCCATAATCAGGTCTATGAATATCGTAAAAGTTTACATGCAAATCTTAAAGATGGTGATACATTGGATCCATTGCCACCATTATTACCACTTGGTGTACGCGCCGAAGGTGATCCTATGGATGAAGATATTGAATATGAGCATGAACAGCAAGAAATGACGGCAATGAATGATATGATAATGATAACAGAGAATGAAAATGATGATGCTGCTGATGATTATAATGATGAACAAAATGATGATACTACTAATGATATAGATGATGATGATGCTGATGCTGATGGTGATGATGATTTGGATGATTTAGATTATGATGCAGTTGGCACCGAAGAGAGCATGAATCGCAATGAACAAGCGCATGCATATGATCGTAAATTAACACGTTTATTACGTGAATATCCATCAATCTGGTGTACACGTCATCCGGATTATGGCAAAACGGAAGTAACACGTAAACAATGGCGTGTCATTGCCAGTCACTTTCCACGTGGTGATAATATTAAATTACGCTGGAAGAATATACGGAAACGTTATGTACGCATCGAAAGGTTATTGAAGCAGGGAAAACGTTTCAAAGGATACTTTGATAAGGCAACAAATTATTTAACAAATCGTGATTTGCCACGCAACGAATGGTTAACCGTTGACTGTGGTGAAGGTGATGGTGATGGTTATGAACGCAAACAATTGGATGCCATTGAGAATACTATACATAAGGATCATTTACAACAAGATTTTGCCGATGTACGACAGCAAGAATCAATAAGAACAACGACACGTTTACCAGTACGACCATTGGATGTACGACAAATTGATATGCGGATTATTAACTTTGCCAAAAGTCATCCTGTGCTTTGGCGTAAATCAGCAGATCCAGAGTTTAATAGCATTGATGAACAAACACGCAAATCATTATGGCTTAACTTTTGGAAATCAGCGCCCAGTGAGTAATAATTTATAATTTTCTATAAGAAATTTCAAAATTAATTCTCTTAAATTTCTCTTACAGATTATCGCTGTGAATATATTGTTGAACGTTGGCAACAAATGTATGAAATGTATAAATCATTCCGTTTAAAGACTATTAAAGATAAACGAACATTTGCCAATCTAGAATTGAAATATTCAAAATATCTTGCAAATTTATATTTTCTATATAAAATTGATGAACAAGATTTACGAGATGAGTTCGAACCATTGCAGGATTCTGTTAAACCAATTACAGA
>JBAMBR010000433.1:0-26226 GCA_037044475.1 Zaprionus obscuricornis | reverse complement strand
GCGCTACTTCTGCTATAAAGCTTTGCTATAAAGTCGCAAAGCTTTTGCACATGTTTATAGCAAATGGCGCCAGCTAGCGACATCAACTTCATTCAGTTGTGAAAATAAAAAAAAATATATATAAATTGTAAAATTAAATTGTAAAATATTTAATTTTATATAGAAATTTTTTATTTGACGATAGTTTTGAACGATAGTTGCACAATACTATCGTTTCTATGCAAATTAAAATAAATAAAAAAAAATAAAAAAACTAAATTTGCTGCCATTTGTTTTTTTTTTATTATTGAATTTTATTTTATTTTTTTTTTATTTATTTTGAATATTAATTTTTTGTTTTTTTTAGCTTAACGATAGTTATTGCCTGACTATCGAATGAAATTGAAAACTTTCTGTTTTTTATTAATTAAATCATATAGAAATTATTGCAAAAGTTGTCGCTGGCATTTGTTATGATGTTGCTGCTGTTGTTGCTGTTTGTTTGTCGTGTCGTGGGACTTGCTAATAAATTTGTAGTTACAAAATTGTTGTAAATTATTTGCTGTTGAACAATTTTTATTATCATCCTTGACTTTTGTTTTAGAGTTGCAGCCGTTGATGCTGCTGCTGCTGCTGTTGTCATTGCTGTAGCGCTTGATGCTGCTACTGCTACTGCTGCTATTGCAGCTGCTGTTGCAATTGCTGTTGCTGCTGCTGCTGTTGCTGCTGTTGCTGTTGCTGACAACGACATAAATAAATTGTTTCGTTTGTTTTAATTTGTTGCAGTTGTTGTTGCCGCCTCTGTGGCTGTCAGTTTTATGTTGCTACTTTTGCCTCTGCACTACCACCTCCCTATCCCTCCACCACCCTTTCACCCACAGTGACATTGCCTACCAAAAACACAACAGCAATAAAAAATGCAACGCTGCGGCAATTGTTGTTGTTGCTACTCATAGAAAATTTGGGTCACTGCGGCAATGTTTTTGTTGACTAACGCACAAAGCTGGCCACAGGAGTTTTGCCAGCATGCTCAACGTCGTTTAGTTCATGTTTTTAAAGCGGTTTTCAGCACAGACAGCAGACAAACAGACAGCAGACAAACAGACAGCGGAGTAAAACTGACCAAGTCGCCCAACTGTGTCTGCTGCTTTTCGAGGCCTAAAAATGAGACTAAATTCACTTGCTGCTGCTGCTGTTGTTATTGTAGCTGCTGCTGCTGCTGGTGCTGTTGCTGTTGCGGTTATTCTGCTTTTATTTGCCATGGCTGCTGCTGCTGCTGCTTTTACTGTTGTTTCTTCTTCTACTTCTACTGTGTCTAGGTCAAGCCCAGGCAATAGGCATTGTTATCTATGACTGACATTACAGTTGCACCTTGGCTCATTAAGCTCTAAGTTAGCTAAAGCTTAAAGTGAGATAAACGAGCTTGCTTTTAGTCGCTGAACTAGATGCCTAAACATTATCTAAAATACTGCAAAATGTTATACTAGAAAAATAATAATATAAAAAAAAAATACTTGAAATAGACTTGAATAATACTAACAATAAAACTAGAAGGAAAAAAAAATACTAGATAAATACTGGAAAAAGTACTAGAAAAATATTAGATAAATACTAAAAATAAAAAAAATGATACTAGAAAAATACAAGGAAAATATTAAAAAGATTTTAAAAAGAAAAAAATACTAGAAAAATACTAAAAATATATTTAAAAAATACTAAGGAAATACTACAAAAAATACTAGATGAATATAAGAAAAAATACTAGATAAATACAAGATACTGTAATATTCCAAAAATTTATTTAAACAAAAAAATACTAAAAAGATATTTAAAAAAAAAAATACTAGAAAGTCACTAAAAAAATACTAAAATGATTCTAGATAAATACTGGAAAAATATTAGATAAATACTAGAAACTGTAATCTTTGAGAAAAATATTTAAAAAGAAAAAAAAATTTAAAAAGCTACAAGGAAAATACTAGAAAATTCCTGCAAAAAATACTGAAAAGATTCTAGAAAATTATTTAAATTATTTAAAAAATAAAAAATACTAGAAAGCTACTAAAAAATACTACAGAAATACTAGGAAAATAATAAAAATAAAAAAGAACTGAAGAGAATACTAGATAAATTTTAGAATCTGTTATATTAAAAAAAAAATTTATTTTTAAATACTTATAATATGAAAAAAAATATTAAAAAATTTTTTTTTTATATTATTTATTACAAATTAAATCAATAAAAAAAATATTATTAAATTTTCTCAATATTTATATTAAATCAATTAATAAAAAAAAATATTATTAAATTTTCTTAATATTTATATTAAAATAAATCACAAGCATAGAAAGATGAAAAGTAGCTGTAAGTGAGAAGGATAGTGTGATAGTGGAGTGGCAAAGAGAGAGATAAAGAGGAGAGAGAGAGAGAGAGAGTGAGAGAGAGAGAGAGTGAGAGGCAGAGAGGTAAAGCACGATAAAGTTATTTGCTATGTAATCAAATTCTTCAAGCAGAAAAAAAAAAGAGAGAGAGAGAGCAGCATGTAAAGTGAGAAAAAAAAGTGCAAGAGAAAGACAGCGACAGCGACCGAGAGAGAGGGAGATTGAGAGTAAGAGAAAAAGAATGAAAAAAAAAATAAATAAATATGAAATCAGAAAACTGAATGCGCAAGGAGTAAAAAAAAAAAAGAAAAAAAACTGTAGCATACTTTGCAGCGTCTCGCAGTGCTGACAGCTCAAGCGAAAGTTTGCACAGATACAGATACAGATAGAAGGCTGATAGAAGGGTTTTCGCTGCCATGTGTGTGTGTGTGTGTGTCGTCTGTGTGTGTGTCGTCTGTGTGTGTGTGTTGCGTATGTTTGCCAACTTGTGTATGTGCATTTATCAAATTGTTGTTGCATTTGGAGCGCAAATAAGTGGTTTATGATGATGCCCCCCTTTGCTCGCTTGCCACTTACGTTCAACATAGCAACACAACACTGCCGACCCACAACCATCCTCTACAGCAATATAGCCATTGCCATCATTCACATGGGGCGCAGCTTGCAGAAAATTCGTATCATGTTCTACTTGTTCTTGTTGTTGTTGTTGATTCATTTTGCATTTTTATGAGAAGGCATTGGCAATGTCGTGTTGCTCACGTTGTTTTTGTTGTTGCTGTTGCTGCTGCTGTTGTTGTTGGTGTCGTCCATGTCGTTGTTGTTGTCTAAATGCTGTTGCGGGTGCGGCTATAAATTGTTTATACGGTTCACTTGGCTTTCGGGCCATTTTGGGATCAGCTTGTTCAACATATACATACACACACACACACACACACACTGCACACAGCTGCATTGCCAATTTTATGTCTATCTCTTTCAATCTCTCTCTCTCTCATTCATTTACACTCTGCTGTTGGACAACACGCATTGCACATTGCACATGCTCGAAAATCTATTAAGCGTTGATAATTTAACACGTTACAATTTTTTTTTTTTGTCATCTTCTTTATGAGCTACATGCGTATTACATCCGCTGCGCCTATGCCTATGCCTGTGTGTATGTGTGTGTGTTAAAATTAAATTTAACAGCAAAAATTATGTTTGCAATTTTCAAATAATATAATACAGATTAAAAGTTAATTTCAAAACGTCGAAAATTTGCTACACTGTCAAAAAACAAGAGTTTGGCCAATAGTTCCTATAGCTGCACAATATTCTAAAAACTTAAAAATAATTAAATAAAATAGAAAAATAATAATAAAAATATAATAAAAAAAAAAACATACAAAATTAAAAAAATAATAGAAAAATACAAAAAAAAATAAGAGAAAATATAATAGAAAAAGTAATAAATACATAAAAAAAAATTTAAAAAAAAAATAATAAAAAAAAAATACAAAAAGGGTAAAAGAACAAACAAAAAAAAATATAAAAATACTATAAAAATAATAGAAAAAAAATAATAATTAAAAAAAATGTAATACAAAAATACTAAAAAAATAATAATAAAAAAAATACTAAAAAAAATAATAGAAAAATACTAAAAAAAATAATAGAAAAATACTACAAAAAAATAATAAATAAAAATACCAAAAAAAAAATAATAATAGAAAAATACTAAAAAAAATAATGCATAAACAATAGAAAAAAAATATTTAAATAATAAAATAGGATACTAAAAAAGGTAATAGAAAAATACTAAAAAAAATTAATAAAAAATATTTAAAAAAAAAGTTATATTTAAATAATAAAAAAGAATAGAAAAATCATAAAAAAAAATTTTGAAAAAATACAAAAAAAATAGTAATTACAAGAAAAATAATATATTATTAATAAAATGTATTAAAAAAAATTCTAAAAAAAAAATAAATATAAAAGAAAATACTGAAATAAGTAACTTAAGAAATACTAGAAAAAACACAAAAAAAAAAAATAAAATAAAATACTAGAGAAAAGTGTATAAATAGTTGCAACAAAATTTTAATAATCCGAAAAGTTTTTGCTGCTGTTGCTTCTGTTGGCTACATAATTAATAATGTCAAATGTAATAAAAATTGAAATATTAAAAAAAAATAAAAAAAAGAATGCCAGAAAAAAATGACTAAAAAAAAAAAAACAGACAACAATAATAATTACAATAATAATGATAATAATAAAAACGAACGCAAAAGTCAAAACAATGCAAAATGAAAAGCATGCAATAAATTGAATTCAAATGAAAATGTAGCAGCGTATTGATATGACAAGACAGCCAGCTACCCTGTAAAATTATTGAAAAAAAATTTGACAAATTAAAAATAAAATAAAAATATATAAAATAAAAATAAGTCAAATAAAATAAATAAATATTAAAAAAATATATTACAAAAAAAAAATATATAAAAAAATATAATATAATAAATAAAATTGAAAATAAATTATAAAAAAAATATATATTAATTTAAAAAATAAAATAAAAATATATCAAATAAAAATAAGTCAAATAAAATAAATAAATATTAAAAAAATATATTACAAAAAAAAAATATGTAGAAAAATATAATATAATAAATAAAATTAAAAATAAATTATAAAAAAAATATATATTAATTTAAAAAATAAAACAAAAAAATATATAAAATAAAAATAAGTCAAATAAAATAAATAAATATTAAAAAAATATATTACAAAAAAAAATATATAAAAAAATATAATATAATAAATAAAATTGAAAATAAATTATAAAAAAAATATATATTAAAAAAAATAAAATTGAAAATAAATTATAAAAAAATATATATTAATTTAAAAAATAAAATAAAAATATATCAAATAAAAATAAGTCAAATAAAATAAATAAATATTACAAAAAAAATTACAAAAAAAAAAAAAAAATATAAAAAAATATAATATAATAAATAAAATTAAAAATAAATTATAAAAAATATATATATATATATAAAAATATAATATAATAAATAAAATTAAAAATAAATTATATAAAAAATATATATTAATTTAAAAAATATATATTTTATAAAAATATTTATAAAACTACATTTAGCATTTTTTTTTTTTTTTTTTAATATTTTAATATTTTGTATAATATAAATATAAAATGAATAAAATATATAAATAATATTTTTTAATATATATACAAAAAATTAAACTTAATTTAAAATTAAAGAAAAATAAAAAAAAAAAACAGAGAAATAAATAAATAAAATCAATTTGTGAAAATTTTGTAGCGTATCTCTGTTGAAGCTGAACATAAGCTAATAATGACATTAAATGTGTAATTGTATAATGAAAAATGCATTTAATGTGCACAATATTAAGCTGATACATATAAATTGCCACAAATTATGGAAATATTTTGAAATCATTTTACAGATAAGAAAAGCAGCAAAAAAACAAAAAACGACAAAAAAAAAAACGAGAAAAAAAAATAACATTAATATTTGAAATGATAAAATAATTTTCATTTTTCTTTGTCATTTTGGTCAATGTGTCAAATTAGTTGAATGAAAATGAAAATGACAACGACAATTCAATGAAATGTTAAATGAAATGAAATCGTTTTTTTTTTTTATGTGTGTTCAACAGTGCGTATGCGTAATATGCTAAAGAAATTTCTTTATTTTTTTTAGGTATGTATAATTTATATTAATTTTAAAAAGAGAAAAAAATTGGCTTGCTGATCCAACTTTAGCTTTTGCTGCTGTAGCTGCTGCTGCTGCTATTGCTGCTGCTGCTGCTATTGCTGCTGTTTTTTTTCTTCTTGTCTTCTGAAATTTCAGGTGCTTTTACATTGTCTGCGCATTGTATAAAGCAAATGCGCGAATGGCTGGCAGAGGGGGCAAAAAATTCCATTTATGCCACACCCACATTTAAGACAATTCATCTTCGACCTCGAAGCCAGCAGCCATTTTGTTTTTGGTTTATTCTTTACTTGTTGTTGTTGCTGCTGCTGTTGCTGTTGCTTTTCTCTGATTGTGGCCGCGACATTTTGCGCAGTGTGTGAATTGTTTTTAGCCGCAACAAAACATAGCATAAGGCTTAGTTGTTGCTGTTGCTGTTTGTGGCACTAAAAATCTTTAACCATGCCACATGAAATGTGAGTCTCAAGTCTTGAGACTTTTGAATTTTCTAAAACATTCTTAACGTCGTCGTTGTCGTTGTTGCTGTTGTCGCTGTTGTCGCTGTTGTTGCTGCTGTTGCTGCTGTTGTTGTTGTCCTTCGTTGTCGTCTTTTGCCATTGTTATTTGTTATGTGTGTTGTGCGGCTTGCCAAAAGGGTTGCAAGTGCGGTGTGAAGGCGGTAGCTGGTCATGGCGGAGGTAGCGGGCGGGGCGTGGTCGTTGCTGCTACTGCTACTGCTGCGCTTTTATGGCCTGCCATATAAATTATATGGATGCATGTATAAAAATCTAAATAAAAGTCGAGAGAGAAAAATGAGTGCGGCTGAAAGAGAGAGTGAGAAGGAGAGAGAGAGAGGGAGAGTATGGAATAAATGCGACGTAATTTGTTGTTGTACTGTTTTCACTATACTGCAGCTGCTTCTTTAGCTGCTGTCCTCTTACTTTCTCTATCTGTCTCTCTCTCTCTCTCTTTCGCTCTGTCCCACACGCTGCTCATCAAGCAGCATAATCCTTCTCTGCTTCTTCACATTCCTTGTGTTTTTTTTTTGCTGCTGCTGCTGCTGCTGAAGAGATTTGTAAAACGTTGAATTTTGTTTGCCTTTTGTATTAATTACAATTAATGCCGCACAAACACACACAAACACACACACACACATACACACACATTGCTTTATTTTTTTTTGGGCAATGTCCTCTGTGTATTTGTGTGCGCTTTGAGTAAAAATTGTTCGCATTTAGAGGTTTTCCACATCTTTTTTTTGTTCCCCCTTTCTGTGCAATAAATAGTTTTCATCTCTTTCCCCCCCCCCCCCTCGATTTCCTCTATTTCAACTAATTTTTTCCCATGCGTCGCTATAAATATTGCACGAAATATTTTTCAACTGGAATTTCAAATTGTTTGGTTAGAGGAAGTTTTTTTTTGGCTGTTGAAGCTGTAGCTGTCGCTGTCGTTGTCGTTGTCGTTGTAGCTAAAGTTAAGCTGAGGTATTGCCTTTGCCTTAAGCTTATTGTATGGCATTTGGCCAGTGTTGCCAGAGTGTGAGCAGCCAGCAAAATGTTACAAGCATTAAATCAAATTGAAATTATATACGTTTTATTTTTGATTTTAAATTGCTTTACGCTTAAAATAGAAATAGAAATTTCAATAGAAAAAAAATTTAACAGCAGCGTTGCCAGATATATGGGCGTTGCCAGACTAAACAAATATTTTTTATATATAAGCGCAATATAACATTAAAAACGTTTAGTATTTTTATTTAATTTGATCAACTATAACAACTATACAAGGTTGCCAGATCTGCGTGAAAAAGCGTTGCCAGACTGTGCAAGTATTTTTTATATATGAGCGCAATATAACATTAAAAACGTTTAGTATTTTTATTTAATTTGATCAACTATAACAACTGTACAAGGTTGCCAGATCTGCACGAAAAGCGTTGCCAGACTATGCAAGTATTTTTTATATATGAGCGCAATATAACATTAAAAACTTTTAGTAGTATAACTTTTAGTAGTATTAGTATAACAACTGTACAAGGTTGCCAGATCAGCGCGAAAAGCGTTGCCAGCACTATTATAAATTTAATTATATTTTTTTATATGTGTAATTTGCATAGCTAAAGTTTTCGTAATATTTTTTTTTTTTCGTTGAGTCTTTGTATAAAATGTGCTTAGAGTTGCCAGATCTGCGCGAAAAGCTTTGCTAGCTCTGTAAAAATTTTTTATTAATTTTTTTTATAAATTTTATTTATGGCATTTTAAATGCTGAGTAGAACTTAATAATTGTTCTCAAAACTGTTTAAGGTTGCCAGATTATTAATAAAACATTTAAAAAGCGGGTTGCCAGCTGCTTTGTGAAATGTTGCCATTTTTTTTATAATAATTGCTCAATAAAAAAAATTTTAATAATTTTTTTTTTTGTAAATTTCTTGCATATGTGTTCTAGCGGCGTTGCCAGCTAGTTTTCAAAGAAATATTATGAAAGAAAAAAAAAAGCAGAAAAAAGAAAAACAATTTCCCAACAGATTACGAACAATTTTGCAAACAATTTGAGCTGCTCGGTTTTTTTTTCATTCGATATATAAATATATATATATATATATACATATATAATATCGTTGATTTGGCAAACTTGTCTTAAGCAATTTGTCGGTCGATTCATTAGACCAAAAAGGATTTTGGGATAACAAATTTAAGTGTGCTTCAATGTTGTTGTTGTTGTTATTATTGTTGGCAAAGTCGTTTTTATATCGATATTGCTGCAATTGCAGTTGGCAATTGTTTTCAAGTGCTGCTGGGGACAAGAGAAAGAGAGAGATAGAGAGAGGCAGAGAAAAAGCAAGTTTTTGGGGTCATAAAACAAAAATTTCAACAACGTTGAGAGTAGAAAAAGCTTGGACAGTTATTTTGTCGATTGTGTTTTTGTGTTGCCGTAACTGTTGATGCCTTTTGCAATGTGCCTTGGCTTAGATCTTTTGGCCAGGACTTTGTGGCAAGCACTTGAGCTACAAAAGTTTCAACTGCACATAGTGCAAGAGAGACAGAGACAGAGAGAGAGAGACAGCAAGGGATATGAATGAACGACTAAAAAGAAAAATTGTGAGCTCAGAGAATTGAGCAATAGAAAGTTGCAACTTGCAAGTTTTGTAAGTTGTGCAGATGCTGCCGTCTGTTGCCGCTTAAAAGTTAACAGTTATGACCGCCACGAAAGGTGCAAGTGCTGTGGCAAGTGGCATTTTGTGCTGTCTCAAAGCGATGAAGACGACAGCACATCATATTGTTCATGTGCTTCATCTTATTGTCTCTTGAGACTTGACTTTTAGCCATAAGGCAAGAGTTTCATGCAAGTAAAAATAAGAGAGAGAGAGAGAGAGAGAGAGAGACAGAGACAGCAATAGAAGATTGTAAGACAGCTGCGTCTAATAAGTTAACTGGTCTATAAACTGTCTACAGCTTAGTGTCCCTATCGCTATCGTAGTCGCTGTCGTTGTCTTTAGCCTTCAACTGTTTGCTTACGTTGAAAACAAGAAAAAAAAAAAGGAAAAAGAAAAAGAAAACATGGGCAAATTATTTATTAAGTTAAGATGCCGTCGAAGCATCGCATAATCTCAATATAATTGGCCCTGAAGCAACTTGTAATCAAAATAACAAGCACATAGCGTTGCCAGACTGTTCTACCATTTTTTTTTTTTTACTTTTCAATTTTTATTAAATTTCCAGTTTAATAAGCAGTTAAATTTTTAACTCTGCAATTGCACGTTGCACGAGGTATAGAGATTTACAGTTTTGTCATAATTTATTTTTATTTTTTATATATTTTATAATATTTCATAATTAATTTTTTATTTTATTTAATTTTTTATTTTATATATTTTATATATTTTATATATTTTATATATTTTATATATTTTATATATTTTATATATTTTATATATTTTATATATTTTATATATTTTATATATTTTATATATTTTATTTATTTTTCTAAATTTTCAATGGTTTTTTTTTTTTATAATTATTTTGTATTTTTTTTAAAAGTAAATTTTTGTATCACTGTGCGCACTGTTATATTTTTGATACTTTGGCTCGCACTGCAAATTGCATTTATGACCAGATTGCCGCAGTCTCAACAGCTGCTTTTCCGTTCAGCAGACTCAACAACAACAACAACAATAACAAGTAAATCCTCGAAGCTTGAACAAATGTAGCTGAAACTCTTGCAGCATCGTTTCTACCTGTCTCAACCTGTGGCTCAATTTGTTGCCGTTCTAATTAGTTCTTCAACTTTTGTTCGTTGATATAGCAAAAAAAAAAAGGGGAAAAAAAATACAAAATAATAAATGAAAAATAAAACAAGCAAAAGAGTAAAGCAACGCGACTCTCTTATACCCTGTAAAAGCAACGCTAGAAATATATTTTATAATTTGATTGCCACATAATATACCCCATAATTTGATGGCAGACTATTTTTTTTTATTTTTTTTGCACGGTATAAAAATAATAAAATGCTATGCGAGAAATAAATGAAAAGCCTTCAGGTCAAGTGTTTCGAATCTTTGTTGTTGTTGTTGTTATTGTTTTTGTTGCGTTTTTGCTGTTGTAATTGGCAAGCGTAACAAATTACAGAGAGAGAGAGTCAAATACATGCACACACACACACACACACATACACACAGACTTGCAGAGTCAGTCAGTGGGAAGAACTCGAAATGCATTGAAGCGTTTTGCGTAATCAATTAATTAACTACAAAATTGCAGGCAACATTTTGTTAAT
Source organism: Zaprionus obscuricornis (assembly GCA_037044475.1). Taxonomy (NCBI): domain Eukaryota; kingdom Metazoa; phylum Arthropoda; class Insecta; order Diptera; family Drosophilidae; genus Zaprionus; species Zaprionus obscuricornis. The sequence continues at coordinate 15,374 of JBAMBR010000433.1, read as the reverse complement.
GAAGTTGCGGGCAAAAAGTTATAGCAAACATCGACAACAACAACAACAACAACAACAACACAAAATAGAAATTGAATTGATTTAGAGGCGTGGCCAATGGGCAGAAGGCGTTTACGTTTTGTAGCTCATTTGATTATTTGCAGCAAATTCAATTTTGCCTGCTGCCTGATGCCTGCTGCCTGCTGCCTGCTTGTTGCCTTCAAGCCTCAATCCATTCAACAAAATGTTGCAATTTGGCAAAGCCAAAGCGTTTGTATTTGTGTGTGCTGCGTGTATGTGTGTGTGTGTGTTTGTGTGTCTGTGTGTGTGTATGCTTCGGCATGCTCTATTAAGCCGTAATGAGATTTGGTAATTGATTGAACTTTGTACAGGTTGAAAGAGATTCCAAACACTAAAGCCAAAAACTTTCAATTGATTGATGGCATCAGCCAACAACAACAACAACAACAACAAGAATTTTGAAGCTACTCGACGCTCAATTAAGCAGTATCACGACCTTCATATATCCAGCAATTGGTTCAATGAAGCTCAATTCAAAAAAACATTTCAATCACATAAAAGAATTTTTATTTTTTATTTTATTTTATTTAATTTTTTATTTTGCTTCTTAAATTTCAACAACCTTTTTTTTAACAATTCAGCTTGCCATATATATGTCACTGCTGTGTCATATTATTTTTTTTTAACTGATTTTCATATTGTTTTGGTCAGCATATGGCAGATATATGTCATATTTTGTAATTTCTATTGAAATTTTTGTCGGATATGTGGCAAAAGATGTCATATATATGGCAATATGTGTCATATATATGGCAATATGTGTCATATATATGACATTTTGTGCAAGATATTTGATTATAAGTATTAGACATTTGATATTTGGTGTCATATATATGGCGACGTGTGCCATATATATGGCAACATGTGTATATATATATCAACATGTGTCATATATATGAAATTTTGTAGACATATGATATTTGGTGGCATATATATGGCAACATGTGTCATATATAAATGCAAAATGTGTCATATATATGACATTTTGTGCAAGATATTTGCTTATAAGTATTAGACATATAGTATTAGGTGTCAGACATATGGTAATATGTGTCAGACATATGGTAGTAGGTGTCAAATATATGACAATATGTCTAATATATGTAAAAAAAAATGCGACAATAACTATTAGATATATGTCATATATGCAATTTATGCGATACGATATTACATATGGTAATAGGCGCCAGACATATGGTAGTAGGTGTCAGATATATGGCAGCAGATATATGGCAGATATATGGAGGGTTTCACATACATGACAATATGTGCAATATGTGTATGAGAGCTTGTAAAAAATATGACAATAACTGTCATATACATATGGTATTGGTGCCAGATGTATGGCAATGGGTGTATGTATGGGAGCTGGTGAAAAATGCGATAACAGCTGCCAGATATATGTCAAAAAGTGTCATATATATATGAAATTTGTGCCAGATATTTGGATGTAGTTATCATATATATGGCAATAGGTGCCAGACATATGGTAATGGGTGTCAGATATATGGTAGAGGGTTTCACATATATGACAATATGTGCAATATATGTATGAGAGCTGATAAAAATGTGACAATAACTGTCAGATACATATGGTAATGGTGCCAGATGATGTATGGCAATGGGTATCAGATATATAGCAAAATGTACAAGATATATATGGGAGCTGGTGAAAAATGCGATAACAGCTGCCAGATATATGTCAAAAAATGTCATATATATGAAATATGTGCCAGATATTTGGATGTAGTTATCATATATATGGCAATAGGTGCCAGACATGTGGTAATAGTTGTCCGATATATGACAATGGGTGTCATTTTTTATGAAATTTGTGCCAAATATTTGGTTATAGGTATCAGACAAGTGGTAATAGGGGTCAGACATATGGCAATAGATGTCAGATATATGACAATATGTGCAATATAAGTATGAGAGCTTATAAAGATTTCTTCAGATATATGTCAGAAAGTGTCATATATATGAAATTCGTGCCAGATATATGATTATCACAACATATTTAACTAAATTTTTGCTTTTAATTTTACTTCTTCAAACCTATGTATATACCCGCAATTGTGATGTGTGTGCCGGGTATTAAAGGCAAAAGCAGTGCTAATGTTGCAAAACTTGCCTTTGATTGAGTGGCATGCAACAGCGGTCACGTGTTAGGGGATATGCTTCCCATCATCAAAACAGTTTTCATCGGTATCAGTAGCATTTTCATTCCCAAAATTTCGGAATTCCGCAAACCAAATTTTTTTTTTTTTTTTTTTTGCTGTTACCTTTCACGTTTGTATTTTCCAACTGTATTTTTTTTCTTTCTATTTTACCATCTTCTGCTTCTTCTTCTTTTCGGGTTGAAATTTTCCATTGGCGTAGCCTTCGCTAATTTGCACAAGAGCTTTGCATTTTAATGGGACACTCGATGGGAGCAACCAAAAAAAAAATATAGAAAAAAAAGAGAAAAAGCAGAGAAGCAAAAACGAATTAAATGGAAGAAAGAGCGAAAGTTACCTCTGCGTATTTTTTGGTTATTCCCTGAATTTCTTCTTTCTCCTCTCTCTCTCTCCCTATAAAAAAGCTTTCTGCAGTTGCAGTCTAGTATTTTTTTTAAGCTGGCAATTCGCAGCTAAATGGAAAACGAAAAGTTTTCAATGGAAAGAAAAAAAAACGAGAAATACAACATTGCATTAAAAGCCTCGACGAATATGAAATGCACTTTAAAAGCAGCTAAAGAGTGAAAGAGATGGAGAGAGTGTGAAAGAGATAGAGAGAGAGTGAAAGAGATAGAGAGAGAGAGTGAAAGAGAAAGGTTTTTTTAGTTTTTGATTGTTAAAATCTGCGCCTTTTGTTAAAAATTGCCCAATTTTAAATTTTTGGATGAACTGGTTCCATGAACATGGCTCTTATGAACTAGTTCCATAGGCATAACACATTTTGTGAATTAGTTTAATTGAATCGTTTAATGTATTACCAAGTATTAATCAAATTTATGAACTAATTCACTGAACTAGTTCCACAAATGAACTAACTCAAAACTGTTTTTTTATTTGTTGAGTGACTGAGACAGAGAGAGAGAGATATATATGTATAGCATGGTCGAACGCATTAGTTTTTGAATTCTCGATGAGCTAGTTCCATGAACATGGCTCTTACGAACTAGTTCCATAGGCATAACACATTTTGTGAATTTGTTTAATTGAGTCTTTTAATGTATTAACAAGTATTAATCAAAATTTATGAACTAATTCACTGTACTAGTTCCAGAAATGAACAAACTCAAAAATGTTTTTTTTTTTTTTTTTTTGAGTGACTGAGACAGAGAGAGCATGCATTAGTTTTTGTATGCTTGGTGAGCTAGTTCCATGAATATAGTTCTAATGAACTAGTTCCATAAGCATAACTCATATTGTGAATTTGTTTAATTGAATCTTTTACTGTATTACCAAGTATCAATCAACATTTATGAACTAGTTCACTGAACTAGTTCCACAAATGAACTAACTCAAAACTGTTTTTATTTTTTTTTTTTTTTTTTTTGAGTGACTGAGACAGAGAGAGCATGCATTAGTTTTTGTATGCTTGGTGAGCTAGTTCCATGAATATAGTTCTAATGAACTAGTTCCATAAGCATAACTCATATTGTGAATTTGTTTAATTGAATCTTTTACTGTATTACCAAGTATCAATCAACATTTATGAACTAATTCACTGTACTAGTTCCAGAAATGAACTAACTCAAAACTGTTTTTATTTTTTTTTTTGAGTGACTGAGACAGAGAGAGCATGCATTAGTTTTTGTATGCTTGGTGAGCTAGTTCCATGAATATAGTTCTAATGAACTAGTTCCATAATTGCATAGTTGTTTTATACCTCTCGTATCATCTGCCAACTTTATTGACTTGCTGAACTAATTCATTGAACTTGTTACCAAAACTAAAGTTCCTGGAGCTTTTCACTAGTGCAACTAGTTCAACTGATTCATTTGTTCAAATTGCTACTCAACAAGTAATGTTAATGTTAATACCCCCCAAAAAAAAAGAACTAGTTTAATTTGCATAAAAAAAAACTGACTGGCTGCTGTCGAAGTAAAGTACAAGAAAAAAGCAAAGAAAAAAAAAAAATAAAAAAATATTTTCGTGTTGCTGAAAAAAATGTTAAATATTTATTTGAATGTAGCAATAAACAAAGCAACCGCAAGCTACCTTTAGATATTTAGTCTATGTTTCTTTGTGTGTGTGTGTGTGTCTGTGTGTGTGTGAGTGTGTGTGAGTGTGCATTCAGCGAGAAAATAGCCTCATTAAATGTGCGCAATGTGCAATAAGCAGCCTAAAAAGCAAAAAAAAAACCCAAAAAAAAGAAAAATAATGCAAAATCTATGCACGACTATGAAACGCGCTGGAATTGAACTAGTTCTATTTGTGCAGTGAACTAGTTCTTTAAGCATATCGCAGCTTTTCATATAGAAATTATATAAATTTACTGCAACTTGTATAACTTATTCATTGTGAACTAGTTCATTTGAACAAATTTTTTAACACTAAAATTTGCTTTCAATTTTCTACTGGAAAATTCATTGAATTGCGCTTGAAATGAACTAGTTCCATTGAAAATTGTATTTGTGCAGTGAACTAGTTCTTTAAGCTCTGTTGTATATCTCTATCATTGTGAACTAGTTCATTTGAACAACTATTCAAATTGAACACTAAAATTTGTTCTCAATTTTTTACTGCAAAATTCATTGAATTGCGCTTGAAATGAACTAGTTCCATTGAAAATTGTATTTGTGCAGTGAACTAGTTCTTTAAGCTCTGTTGTATATCTCTATCATTGTGAACTAGTTCATTTAAACAACTAATTCAAAACTAAAATTTATCAAAACTTCCACTGAAAATGAACTAGTTCCATCGTTCCTTAAAAGTGATTCATCTTGTATAAGAACAATAAGTTCAAGTTTACGCACATACCGCGAACTTGTTCATGTGAACCAACAGCTTGCTGCCTTAAAAATTTATTTCAATGTGAATTGTGAATTATGTTTGATAATACATGTAGCTACCCTACATATTTATTTTTTGGGCAGGGTATATGAAGGTATAAAAAAAATGTAGCATACTTTAGTGAGCGCATGCTGCGCTTTTACAATTTTCGTGCTTTAATGCGACATGCCAAACTTTACAGTCAGCGCGTGGCTTCTCTTGCTGTTGCTCTTCCTTTCTCTGTCTCTCTCGCTCTCGCTCACTCTTGCTCACTGTTGCTCTCTCTCTCTCTCTTTCTTTTTCATAGATGCTTTCACATTCGCTTAGCCATTGCCTTTTTTTTTTTTCTTTTCTTTTATTCTTTGCTGTGGCATGACTGTTGCTTCATTTGTCCGCTTAAAAATGAAATTTCATGGCAGCAGCAGCAACAGCAGCAGCAGCAGTGGCAATGGCAGCAACATTTGTGGGTTCTTATCTGCGCCGACAGTCGACACAAAAGCAAAGTCCTAGCTTGGCCGCAAAGGACTACGAAAATGTGCTCTACACTTTTTTTTTTTTTTTCTATTATTTATTTACATATTTTTTAGCAGCTCGCTCTCTCTGTCTCTTTCGCACTGCTATTGCAGATATAAAATTGTAGAATGGTTTTTTTTTTTGTGGATGTCATATCCTTCACCTAATTTGACTATGCGTCCTGCTGGCGTTCTGGCAACATGGGCAAAAAAAAAAACTAGATTATGGTCAACTTTTGTCTACCTGCTTTTTGCGGTTGCTGTGGTCAACGCTTTTGTTTCTATTTTATTTTTTTTGTAGCTACAATTAAAAATAAAGCTAGAAAAAAAAGAAAAATACAAGCTAAAAAGTAACGAAAATGTATGACAAAAATTTGTATAGCTAAAAAAAAAAACAGAAAAAAAAACGCAAATGCGCAAAAGGATTTCTAACAGCAGACACACACTTACACACACACACACACACACACACACACACAAAAAAGGGGCTACAAAAATGTAGCTCAGACACGCAGTTAATGTGTGTCTCTCTCTCTCTCTGTTTGTGTCTCTCTCTCTCTCTCTCTCTCTCTGTGTATGTGAGCGCCTTTCATTTCGGTTTCATTCTTTGTTTTGTTTTGTCGTCGTTATGGTCTAATTATCTCTATTTATTTATGCTATGCTACTTTGTAGCCTCGCCTTTGTATTTGCTCTCACACTCTCTCTCTCTCACTCTCACACTTGCTGTCTCTTTATTTTTTTTGGGCAGCTTTTACTTTTGTTGCCAACAGACAAACAGAGAGACACACACACACACACACACACACACACTCGTGGCTTACCTGGCTTTTAAGGCAGACATTTTGCAGCCATTATGTTATTACAGCTGCTCTCTCTCTCGCTCTCTCTCTCTTTCTCTCTCCCTCTTTCTTTCTCTTGCTTTGTGTATATGTGTCTATATGGCTGGGAAATGGATTTAGACCGTAAAACTGCAGATAATGTATAGCTAGAAAATGTATTTCACTCTATATATGTATGAGTGTCTTTCTCTCTCTCTCCTTTTCTCTCTCCCTCTTTCTCTCTCTCTCTCTCTCATTCTCTTTCTATCTCTCTCTCCCACACCAATTAAGCAAACAATATGAACAAGTAGCACAGCAACAGTAGCAGAAGCACAGCAACATTTACGCATACAACAGCAGCAGCAGCACATGAGGCGTATGCGTAATAGCACTAAATAACAGTTTACTTCCGTTTTGCTAGTTATACACTATACTAGACTAAATATACCCCGATTACTTGCCCGTTACTTGAACTGTGCACAACAAATTCTTCAACTCTCAAGAAAAAAAATTATTCTCAAAATTTTTATTTGCTTTCATTCAATTTTTTTTTTTTGTCGGCAACTTTCTAAGCTAAGTTATTGATGTTAAAGCTTCAATTGAAAGCTTAACGAATAACAGTAAATTTACAATAATTGCTATGCTTTTGTCTTTGCTTGTTAAGCATTAGCTTCGTTAAGCATTACAACAAAAAAAAAAAAAAAAAAAATTTTTGCAAATTTTTTAAAATATAAAGAAATATTCTTAAGCTTTATGCCGGGTATTTTATAGTGCAGTCAATTTTGTATGTGCAATTTTATTTTTTCTTGTCTCATATGCTTAAATAACAAGAAGCTGCGTTATATAAATATTTATATATTCTTTTTTTCGAAATTACCGGGTATTTTATAGTCGTAATTGATTTTTATTCTACATTTAACTTACAAAATTAATGAAAATTTTACATATAAATTTTTTTGTAAGCTTACAAAATTCAAAACAAATTTAACTGTGTGCCGGGTATTTCATAGTCGTATATTTTTTTAATAAATTTTTTTTGGCAAACCAATTTAAATTATACTTTGGCAGCAATATAAATTCTTTTTATGTGTAAATAGTAAAAAAATTTCACCTTTTTGTAATGTGCCGGGTATTTCATAGTCGTATATTTTTTTTTTTTTAAAATAAACTTTGCTTGCAGATCAAGCAAGAGGCAAGAGAATTTTTTTTGTAAGTGTAAATAGTAAAAAATTTCACTTTTTGTAATGTGCCGGGTATTTTATAGTCGTATATTTTTTTTTTTAAATAAACTTTGCTTGCAGATCAAGCAAGAGGCAAGAGAATTTTTTTTTAAGTGTAAATAGTAAAAAATTGCACTTTTTGTAATGTGCCGGGTATATTGAAGTCGTGCATATTTTAAGTATATTTTTTATGCTAAGTAAACTTCACTTTTTAGCTTAAATAAACATCAATTTTGAAGCATAATAAATATATTTGAATATTTTAAATAAATGTTTACCGGGTATTTGAAAGTCATGTAAATATATTTGCTATTGCCTTGTCTATGGCGACTAACGCGTTATTTTTTTTTTTTTTTTTTTAATGAGTAGTTGAAGCATTTTTTTTTGGGAGTGAAGCAAATTTACAGTCAATTAAATGCAGAGCCCCGCAGCGCCTAACAGTTGTACCCCAACTTGCAACCCACCCCCCACTGCAGCCCCATCCCCATCGCCATCAACATTTACAAGTATAGGCAGCAAGTAAAGCAACCCTAACCGTAGCTGATGAGAGACAAGCAGCATCGCATCTCTTACCAAATTATGCCTAATGAGCTGAGCCAGCGGGTGAGGGCAGGCATTAAGAGTGAGAGTGAGAGAGAGAGAGAGGGAGAGAGAGTAGATGGACTTGGAGTTTGTATTTTATTCATGGAAGATGAAGGAGAGAAGGGGAAGTTGATGACTGTTGCCACAGGGAATGGGCGCGTTAGCACGAATACATAATTACAATCGAAAATGCTTTTCATTAATTTCAAGTGTGCTTCAAGACATACAAAAAAAAAAAAAAAAACACACACAGAGAGAGAGGAGAGGAAAACAGAGCGAGAGTGAAAGAGAAAGGTAGACAAATAACCAACAAGTGAAAAAAGAAAAAAAAAAATTAAAAAATAATGTTGTATAGTATTTGGAAAACAGCAGAGAGACTGAGAGAGAGAGAGAAGACAGCAGTAGCAGCAGGAACAGCAAGGAACAATTCAAGTGTCTAAAGCAGTTGAAGAGGTAGCAAAAAAAAAATTGACAGGCAGCAAAAGCAGCTGCTAGCCAAAAAATAAAAAAATAAAAAGGGTTACGCAAATGGGGTTAAGAGCTAGCCAACAGTTTAGCAGCTTAAGATTCTTCAACCATTGCTAGGGGGAACATTGAAGCTGCAGCAAGCAAAATGACGGATTTTTACATTTTCACCATATGACAAAAGTGATGGGAAGAGAATTAGGCAAATGCAGAGTAGCGTTAATCAAAATGATTTGCATTTTGTGTACTGCTGGCAGAGACAGGTCTACGAAAGAGATTAGCTTAAATAGTTAACGGTAAAATGAACTTTAATGCGATTTATGCTTTTCAAAATAAGTTAAAAAATAAGAAATAATAAAAAAATATATAAAAACAAAATTATAAATAATAAAAAAACAGATTCAAAAATATATATTAATTACAAGAAGAAATAAATAAAAATATAAAAATAAATAAATATATATGATATTAAATAAATATATAATAATAAATAAATATATAAAATTAAAAACATTTATATAATAAAAAAAACTAAAAATATAAAAATAAATAAATATTTAAAAATAATTAAATAAATAATTAAAAATAATAGTAAATAAATATCAAATATAAAAAAAATAAAATCAAAAAATAAATAAAATATATAAATGTATAAAAATAAATAAATATATAATAATAAATAAATATATTTAGAATTAAAAATATTTATATAAAAAAAAAAACAAAAAATATAAAAATAAATAATTATTTAAAAACAATGAAATAAAGAATTAAAAATAATAATAAATAAATATATAAAAATAAATAATAAATAAATATTTAAAAAAAATATATAAATAAATAAATAATTATATATAATAATAAATAAATACATACTATAAAATTAAATACATTAATATAAAAATATAAAAATAAATAAATATTTAAAAACAATTAAATACACAATGAAAAAGAATAATAAATAAATATATAAAAATAAATAATAAATAAATATTAAAAAAATTAAAATAATTAAATGTATGAAAATAAATAAATATATAATAATGAATAAATATATAAAAATTAAATACATTTGTATAAAAAAAAACTAAGAATATAAAAATAAATAAATATTTAAAAATAATTAAAAATAATAATAAATAAATGTATAAATATAAATAATAAAAAAAAAATTAAAAAATAATACAAAATAATAAAATATAAATATAAATATAAACACACAATAAAATAAATATAAATAAAATAAAAATATTAAAATAAAAATAATATTTAAAAATGATTAAATAAATAATTGAAATAAAAATAAATACATATATAAAAATAAATAATAAATAAATATTAGAAAAAAAATAAAATAAAATATATAAATGTATAAAAATAAATAAATATATAATAATAAATAATTATACAAAATTAAAAACATTTATATAAAAAAAAAAACAAAAAATATAAAAATAAATAAATATTTAAAAATAATTAAAAATTATAATAAATAAATGTATAAAAATAAATAATAGTAAAATAAAAAAAAATATTAAAAAATAATACAAAATAATAAAATATAAATATAAATATAAACACACAATAAAATAAATATAAAAAAAATAAATATATAAAAAAAATAATATATGTATATATATATATATATATATATATAAAATAAATAAATATATAAGCGATAAAAAATAAATAAATGTATAAAAATAAATAATTACAAAATTATAAATTATATAAATTATATTTTTAAAACAAAAAAAAATTGTTTATTTTCTTTGCAAAATAAATAAAATGTGTAATTTATGCGTCTTAAAAATCTTTAATTAAATTGACTAAAATTTCAAGTGCAAATATATATTTGACACTTCAAAGCGAAAACCCTTTGACGCCATTTTTTTTTTTTTTTGTGTTTGTCTTTGTCTTTGCCATAGATTTTGTTCACTTTAATTAGCAAACTATTTAATTATTTTATATATTTTTATTTCATTGTGTGTTTGAATTCGTATTGTGAATTTTAAATATTGAAATTGCTTTTTTTTTTGTTTCTCTGTCTTTCGTTACTCAGTTACTTAATTAGGCAAACTGCAGAAGACTTGCTACTCTCTCGTTCTGTTTCATACTTGCGCTGTCTCAATCTATGTAAGAAATTAAAGGTTCAACAAAATATGCGACTAATTTACGCACAACAACAACAACAGCAATAAGCAGAGAGGCAAAAACAAAAAAAAAAAAGAAAAACTTCAAAGCAGAAAATTTCATAAGACACAAATGATCAGACACAGAGAGTGTGAGAGAGAGAGAGAGAGAGAAAGAGAGAAGCAGGCAGTGAAAACGCAATTCAAGTATATTGCAGTACACAGTAGGGAAAAATTTGACTGTAAAAGTTTCGACTAGTAAAAACCAAGTTTTAAGTTTTGTTAAAGTTTTGATTTTTTTTTTTTTTTATTTTTTTTAGCTATAAACTTTGGCATATCGCTGCTTTTGCACTATACTCTGTTTTAGCTATAAACTTGTTTAGACTTAAAGCCAGTACGCTGACCACATTACTTGTATATACAAAAATCAGTAGAAAGTTTCTACTGGGTTTGCTGCGGTGCTACTACTGTGAGCTAGCTACCTTTTGCCATGCCCATTGCCCCCCTTTCGTACTTGCGCACAAAAACAAGCTTAGCCAGTTAGCAATTTAGCAATAAACTTTTATTTAATCGATTTTAACACTTCACTGACTGACAGAGAACTGAGAGAGCAGAGCAGAGAGAGACAGCGCACGACAGAGACGTTGACTGAGACAGAGGCAGACAGACAGACAGACAAGGCTAACTAGTAAAACGACGATGATGACGAAGAAGTGAAGTGGACAAAAGGCAGCAAGCAAAAATGTAGAAGCAGCAGATGATGATGATGCTGCTGCTGCTACTGCTGCTGCTACTGCTGATGATGAAGTAGCTGTAAGACCTGAGACTGAATGATGTTAGCTGAGACTGACGACGACTATGACGACGACAATCAATTGTGCGGCCAACTAAAAAGCTAAAAGCGAATGCTTACTTCCTTCCTTGCTTCTTCGGCCAGGTCATTCTCATTCTTATGCACAACAACAACATCATCATCATCATCATCATTATATTCAGTTTTGAGTTTGAGAAACTCAGAAATGAAATGTTTCTTGTTAACGTTATCATTCTAAATGTTCTGTTGTTACTTTTTGCCTGAACTTTTTCGCCTGTTCTTCTTCTTATTGTCATGCCAAGGAATTTCAATTCCACACACACATGCATAGCATAAGAGAGAGAAAAGTTTTTTTTTTTTTTGTCGCTATGCTCATAATGAATTTTTACAGTTAGTTGGCCATGATTCATATATAGATACAGCGCCCCAAAAAAAAAAAAAAAAAACTCACTTTGAAGGCCACACAAAACGAGGCAACAAAGTTTTTTTCTCTCTATCTTTCCCTTTCGCTCCCTCTCTCTCTTTTCTCTCTCGCTCTGTGACCATAGTTTCATACCAATTAGTAAAACAGTTTGTCTGTCTATCTGTCAGCCGTAGACCAGAATTTTTTTTTGGCAGTTCAAATTGTAGACAAAATTCCATCACTAGCTCAAATTTTCAATTTTTTTTTTTTCATAATTTATTTTTCTGTTTGTATTTTTTTTGTATTTTTTTTTTTATTATTTTTATTACTGTTATTATTGCTAAAGTTACGAGCTATGAGCTATGAGCACTGCATCGCAAAACTATAAAAATCGGCTTTATTGAAAACATCATCAATCTTTTAGTTTCCATTTTCATTTTCAATTTTTTTATTTTTTTTTTTAATTTTTTTTTATATTTTTTTTCTATATTTTTTTTTCTATATTTTTTTTTATATTTTTTTTCTATATATTTTTTTTTGTGCCTGCGCAATCAAGAAACGTCGCAAGATTTTTGTCTCTTTCTGTGTTGTTGCCCTTCTTTTCAGCTGGCTTATGCTATCTCTCTCTCTCTGTCTGTCTGTCCATCTGTCTGTCGCTATGCAGTCTAAGGCATAGATAACGAAAAAAAAAAAAAATAAAATAAGGCAACATCAGTTTTAAGCAGCATGTGAATAACAATTTATACGCACTTGAAATACACTTTCCAAATTTTATGCAAGTTTTGTCAAACTTAAAGTTTTATTTGTTATTTATGCTGATCATAAATTTATTTTATATTTATTTTATAATTTAAATTTATTTTATATTTATTTCATAATTTTATTATATTTTCTAGTACTTGGCAATTGTATTTCTGAAAATTAGCAGCAGTCATAAAATATGCTTGAATTTCTATGTTCAAAGTTTTAACTTATTTTCAGTTTTTGAATGTTAAATTTATATTATTTTATGAAATTTCATAAAAATAAGCGGAAAAATAATTATTAATAAATTATTAAGCTAAAAAAGCTTAACAAAACATTTAACATAGCGCATGAAACTGTTTTGTTAGCGTATAAAAAAAAAAAGGGTTCACAATTTGATAGCTACAACTCAGACAGTGAGTTGTATCTATCTATCTCTCTCTCACAATGTCTCTCATCTCTTATCTATGTCTGTCTGTCTGTTTGTCTGTCTGTGTGTTGGCGTTGTCCGTTTTGATAATTTTTAAAGCTATGTTTTGTTGTTGCAATTGTCGAATGCTTGACCAATGAACCCAACAACCACAACAGCAGCAACAACAGCAACAGCAAAAAGAACACGTAGCATAAAAAGATGAAAAATAAAAGTAGCAAAAAAAAAAGCCAAAAAAAATTGACAAGAACTAGTTAAACAACAGCTTGAAATATTTTTTTGGTTTCTCTCTCTCTCTCTCTCTATCTACTCTCTGTCTCTCTTTGTCTCTCTTGCTCGCTCTATGCTCTCTAATCGCCTTTTGCTTGAATTTTGTTTTTGTTTTTTTTTTTTCATCTTCCCAATTCTCACATTTTACATAATTCTGTCTGCAAAAGGCCTTGAAAACAACAGGCCAACAAAGTCTTGTGTATATGTATGTGTGTGTGTGTGTTTGCTGTGTGTGTGTGTGTTTTCTGTTCGGGTTGACAGAACAAAGGTTAGTATGGCAATGGCATATATGAGGCTTAAACGTCGAACAAGAAGATTCTCTACCGAAAAACGATTAGGCATCGCGTTGAACAGAAGGTTAAACGAATTTTTTTTTTCTGTTTTTCTGTTTTTTTTTTTTGGGACTGTGCAATACTCGACAAAACTGAACCTAAGACCATCAAATGGATAAGTCACATATATATATATATTTTTTTTTTGTAATTCTCTTTCTCTTCTTGCGCATTTAGTCTATGGAATTTCGTTTGATATCATGAATTATATATACTTACACTTATGTTTGTATATGTCTTATATTATATTATGTTATTTATGTGTGCTTCAAGCTAACTTTTGCTTTTTTTACTTTTATTTATATTTGAAGCTAATTTTATTTTTATTTTTTTTGTTGTTTTTTTTATTCTGTCATCAAACATGTTTTGAATGTCCGACGATAGATCAAAAGTGGCCACAAATTTTTTGATGGTTTTTATTTTCTTTTTTATTTTAAATTTAAATTTAATTTTTAATGTTTGAATTTTTTTTTTTATTTTATTTTTTTTCTTATTATTTTTAAATTTAAATTAAATTTAATTTAATTTTTAATGTTTGAATTTCTTTTTTATTTTATTTTTTTTATTATTTTTAAATTTAAATTTAATATTTAGTGTTTGAATTTCTTTTTTTATATTATTTTTTTTTATTTTTAAATTTAAATTTAATTTTTAATGTTTGAACTTCTTTTTTTATTTTATTTTTATTTTTTTTTTAAATTTAAATTTAATTTTAAATGTTTGAATTTATTTTTTATTTCGTTTTTTTTTTTTTTTTATTTTTAAATTTAAATTTAATTTAATTTTTAATGTTTGAATTTCTTTTTTTATTTTATTTTTTTTTATTATTTTTAAATTTAAATTGAATTTAATTTAATTTTTAATGTTTGAATGTCTTTTTTTTTATTTTATTTTTAAAATTAAAATTTAATTTAATTTTTAATGTTTGAATTTCTTTTTTTATTTTATTTTTATTTTTTATTAAATTTAAATTAAATTAAATTTAATTTTTAATTTTTTTTGATTTATTTTTTTTTTATTTTTAAATTTAAGTTTAATTTTTAATGTTTGAATTTCTTTTTTTATTTTATTTTTTTTTATTATTTTTAATTTTAAATTGAATTTAATTAAAGTTTTAATGTTTGTATTAAAAAAAACTTGACTTTGCCTTTAAAAATTCTTGCTCTCTCAACACACATAAACACTCTATGCAGCTATGGCTGCTTGTTGCTGCTGCTGCTGTTACTGCTACAAAGATCGCGCAAAATGTTGCAATACATTTTTTTGTCAAGCATTTTACTTAACAATTTTGTGCTGGCTTGTAAAGCAACAGCAACAAAAAAACAAAAAGAAAAGTTTTACACACAGAGAGAGAAAGAGAGAGTTGCCCAAAAAAGTATGCAACAGTATTTTGCACTTTATGCCACATTGTTTTTCTCTAATCAAACTTTTCTTCTATATATTTTTTTTTCTCTCTCTTCTCTTCTCTTCTCTTCTCTTCTCATCTCTGCTTTAGTTGCCAATGTCTATGTGTGTGTGTGTGGGCGGGAATTACTATGTAGCATGGCTGTGTAGGAGTAGGGTTTAGGCAGAGTTAGTTGCTTTGCTATGTAAGAGTAACTAGTAAAACA
>JBAMBR010000432.1:0-41908 GCA_037044475.1 Zaprionus obscuricornis | reverse complement strand
ATCTTAATTTTCAATTGATCGTTCCTATGGCAGCTATATAATATAGTGTTCCGATGCGTCTCGTTTCGATTTTTATATATTTGGGAGTAATATATACATAAATATATATTATGGTAATAAGAAGAAGCATCAATCATTCAGAAACTACTATATATCTTAAGTCTTGTTGAGCCTGAAACTTTATTATATTGATATTTTATAGCTTCTGCCACTTGCTGTTACTGTGCGTTACAAGCTGCTCCACAAATTGCATAAGCTCTTACAAAGTGTATAAGAACAAGAAGCAAAAAAAAAAAACCATAGCCAGCTGCTACATTGAGTTTACAATGTCAGTTCATCAATTTACACGGCCGGCAACTAAATTGACATAAATATTTATGAGTTTTACTCATCATCATCATCATCATCGTCATCATTATTATCATCGTGAAATACTTAAGATATTTGCGCTTCGCTTAATCAACATACAGCAAACATACAAAAATTCTAATTGCTTGAAGGGGAAAAAACAGAAAACAAAAAAAACATGAAATAAAACAAACTTACAAAATTGCCTTTTGTTTATATATGTATGTAAGTATTGTATATATGTGTGTGAAAATTATGTAAATTAAAAACAAACGCACGTGCATACATATACATATATATACATACATACATATGTATGAATGCTCATATGTATGTATGTGAAATGAGCAGAAAAGAAAAAGCATAAATTTATTATAGTAGCAGCAGCGCGGCGCAGCGCAACGTGCAATACCAAAAAGCGTGAAATGGCAAAATGAATGAATAAGCATGAAGAAGAAGAAATAAAAACAACAGCAAAAATCACGCAATATATATTAGCATGTATGAGTATGTGTGTAAGTGTGAGTATCAGTCACTGCTCTGCTCTCTCTGTAACTGTGCTCATGCTCTCGCTCAGCATGCTGACGCTCTATCTCTCTCTCTCACTCTACTCTCTTAAAGTGTGAGTCTGCGAGTGTGCAAAGCCAAGCCACAAACAGATTAAAAACAAAGTAAATTAGCTTGATTTCTTCAAGTGTTACCCCTGCTCCTGCTCTTGCTACTGCTCCTGTCCTAGCACACATGTTGAACAATTGAAATTATAAAAAGATTCGCTCAGTCAGCGATGACAGCGCTACTTGTTGACCCCTTGAAGACCCAAACACACACACATACACACATACATATGTACATATTTAGTAAGTAGCAAAAACATGCTGAGCATGAATTGCTCAGCTCTCTTTGCATGTTTTTTTCAAGTTGATAAATACTTTTCATATAATTAAATTTATGCGCTTCTATAAGTATAAATGTATATGTGTGTATGTGTGTGTATACATCATGTTGTTGTCTATTTGTTGTTTCTTTTGGTTAAATGGACAACGGACAACTACACGATTTTCATGTTTCATTCGATTAATTGCCCGCATGCTCTTTAATTGCACGTACAAATGGAAATCAACAGAATACAACAACAACAAACAATAACAACAAGCAGAACAAAATGTTGCAGACATTTAAATGTTTAGTTTGAAATTCTGTTTAGACGTGTTGTACTGGGGACTGGGCCAGAGTCTTGAGGGTCTGGCCCCATTTCGTAAAATTTCGTGAACTGTTTTTTGAGTATTTCGTAAAAATACAACAACTAAAACACAAAAATAACAAATAACAAAAAAAAAACATTTGGGCGTTAAGTGGTCGGCGAAACTTTTTTGTTATATGTTCCAAAAGTGTATTTCGAATTTTGTCACGCAACAATGTAACCAAATTAAGAGTTATGTTATTTATAGTATATAGTATATATATTTAGTTAGTAAGCGCAACAAATATATAAATAATTATAGTAACTATATATACATATACTTAAATATTTTATGTTATTTACGCATTTCCGTTTAAGAAATATTCGACACGCCAAAGATTTTTATACGTTTCGCCAAAAAATTTTTAATAGCGTTACAAACTTCCGGCCACAATGCATGTATACCAAGGAGGGCAAATAAAAAAAAGAGTATTAAAACAGCAACAGCTGCAACAGGCAGCGGCAGCGGCAGCAACAGTAGCAACAGCATCAACGGCTGCCAAAATAAGCAAAACGAAAACAAATTGTAATTGTTTTTATTTAATTTTTTAAGACTCTAATTGTTGTGCTTTTTTTTTTGGACTTGTTATATACGTATGTACATATAAGTACATACAAACATACATCTGTTTGCCTATGTATGTACATACATACATATGTATTTCAACTTTTAATCAATTCACGGCAAAAGATCAGCTGCCGCTGCCGTTGCCGTTGACGCCACCGTTGCTGCCGCCGGTACGCTTGACTTTTTATTTCAGTGTCTGCCAAAAAAAGAAATTTTCTAGTTCCTACATTTGTATGTGTGTGTGTGTGTGTGTGTGCACATATATAACTATATATTTGTATTTATTTAATTTATTTGTTATTTATTTGGTATTTTCTATGTTTTTTTTTCATTTCTTGTTTAAATGTTGTTGTTGCTTTGCTGCGGCAGTTCCTCGTACATTCCAATACATACACACAAACATATGTACATGCATGCACACATACATATGTTCGCGTATATTTATTTTAACTGTATATGTATGTATATGCTTACTTCATTTGTTTTGATGTTTAATTAGTGACGCGCAATGCTAGCTAATTTCAGTGTTTAATTTACGTCTTTTATTTTTTGACGCACTGTTTATTAAAAAATAATAATATACAAAACTTAAACAAAAAGTGAGAAGACAAATATTAATGAACGTAAGTGTGTAGAAATAACGGTTGTAACTGCAGTTGCTTAACAACACTGCATAACATTGCACTGCGCAATAGGCTAAGCATCGATATATGTAAATATCTGTTAACATGTAATATCGATATACATACACTTATAATACCGATAAGTAAGCTCAAAGTGCAAGGTCAAATAAATCGATAAGTTGCGTGCCAAGCACAATTAATAATTGCAAACAATTAAGAAACATAAAACGCAATAAGAAAATTGGCGCAATAACAAGAACACAAAAAGAAACTAAATAAATAAAGGAAAGAGACAAGAATATAAATTACATACAAACATGCATACATACATACATATGTATGTATTTGTATGCACATTTACCTTGGTATAGGTATAGTTTTTGGCATGCAAATCTTTCGTCTTTTTCGATAAATTGCGCAGCGTGGCGCCAGTGCAGGCACATAGATATTTAAGACTGGCAACCACTTTACGTTCAGCATTGATAATTGCCGATGTTGCATCCAAATCATCATAGGAATGATATGAGCTATTACGACGCTGTTTTGTTGCTGAGGATGTTGAACGTGAACGTCGCTGCTTCTGCTGACGACATATTGTCGCTGTCGCTGGTGCTGTCGCTACGGGTGTCGATGTTTTCTTTTGGCGCGGGCATGTGTGATGATAATGATGATGTTGTTGTTGCTTGTGTTGCTGTGGTGATGATTTTGCCTTAGCCCAATGTTGCTGATGCTGCTGATGATAGGCGCAGGGCGTATTACTGTTATTGTTGACATGTCGCCAGGCATTGCTAAAATCCGTACTATCCAGCGGTGGCATCAGCGCACGATTGTAGCCAGCCAAATCTTGCAACTGATAGGCACACGTGTGACTTTTGATAAGCGTTGGCTGCTGCTGCCGTTGTTGTTGCTGCTGCGGATGCTTCTGTTGTTGATGTTGACAATTACAATTCGCTTGGCTTGTGAAATTCTGTAAGTTTTTTTTTTTTATTTTTAGATTTAAGCTGACGCCTTTGAACTTTGAAAAAAAAAAAAAAAACTATCGATAATGCTATCAGGCTGCACGATAGATAATAACGATAGTTTTATGCTGGATTTTTTTTTTGCGGTTTTTGTACTTGATTATTTTCTGGTTCATTGATTTACTGGCATTGAAGCAGCAGCATATTGACTAACCGTGAGACAAGACAAGTTCATTCACATTCGCACTCACTCATCAAACATACACACACACAGACACACACACATACATGCAAACTAAAGTGAAGATCGAGTTGAGTTTGAAAACATCTCTGACAATGCCTAGGGCTTGTACGCGTATTGTGCCCGCCCCTGACCTTGGATACAATTTGACTAAGATACATAGAGACTCACACACACACACATGCACACATATACATAGATTCGCATACAAGAAACTGTTTTGTTTCAGCTGCTCAAAGAGCTACAACTACAACTACAACAACAATGATAACAATTAAAGTGGCGTCTTCAAGTGTAGCATGAAGACTCATTCAGCACCTTTCATATTTTGCTATAAATGCTTTCGCTTCCCCAATTCCAATTAGTGGTAACAACAATTTTATATAGCTAACCATTTGCTTAGTGCTTCCCCTCTCTATCTCTCTCTCTCTCTCTCCCTCTCAGCAAGCCTTGTATAACAATTTTACATTGTATTTTTTTTTCTTGCTGTTGTTAGGAGGCATACATAGGTGCTGGGTGTGCGCTTTCTCATAAACAACATAAGGCATTAGGCCTCGAACGCAACTTTTCCAGGAAGTTTTTATTATTGTAGCAATCTTTTTCGCTTATTTTTGTTGCTGTTTTCCGTTCATTGACAGCTGTGTGCGATTTGGCGAAAGGAGACTCCAAAAAAAAAAGAAAAAAAAAAGTTGTTTACAAGCTTTCAATGTGTTTTCCAATACAAATTCGCATAATGAATGAAATTTTTGTAATTTATTGGTATATTATCATATATATAAGTAATACACATTGATTCTATTGAAAAAAAGAAAAAAAAAACTTTTATTACATTTAATTATTGAATGAATTTTTGTATACAGCTTTATTTGCAGCTTTATGCATTTATAATCATAATTTTTTTTTTTTTAAGCAGAATTTTACTTTACTTTCCTAATGGTATGTGAAATATTTTATTACGGAAAAATATTTATGCGCTGCAATACGATTTCATTTTTTTTTTGCAATAGTTTGCCTTGGAAATTGTATGTATGTACATACAATGTATGTATATTTACACTATATATGTATGTATGTTCGTATGTCTACTATAAATTGCCGACGTTGATGATTACTACTGTTTGGGGGGGGGGAGGGGAGGCTACTGACCATGGACCAGCCCATTTTTTTTATTTTTATTTCCATGTCCATGTCTAACTACAACACATAAATTTAGGCCAACAATTTCCACTGAGCTCAATTTGAAATCTTTCTATATCTGTCTCTCTCTCTCTTTCTCTATGTGTGCTGTTCCAAATTATACACACATAGCAGCACTTAGTATGTGCATATGTAACGTGTTTTTTTGTTTGCTTAATGGCTTCTGCTTTCGCATGAAAATGTCATTTTGGCTTTCAGCTGAACAGTTATCAGCATAAACAGATCAGCAGGTCAAAGCTCCCCAAGGCACAGGCTCAAGCTCACTTTATATGCGTGTGTGTGTGTGTGTGCGGGGGGGGGGGGGGGGGTAATATGATTCAACATAGAAATTGTTTTAATATGAAACGTGCCACAATTGGCGGAAATATTTGATATGTATGACGACTTGGCATTAAAATTTACTTTGAAATGCATAAAAAAAAATACCAAAAATTTTGGATGCTGCAAACAATACAAAAATAAGCAGCGAAACACACACACACACAGAAAACACAGAGTCATAATAAAATGAAATCGAGCAAATTTCGCCAATTAATCAGACACATTTCAATATATGTATATGTAAAACTCCGATCGCCGCAGCATGACAACAAAGTTTAAACCCAAAGATTTATAAGTAGCATTTGAATAATGCAACTAAAAGGAAAAAAATGCTGATAAATTCATGTGATTAATGAAGCATATAAAAATAACTGTAATTTATTTATAATTACATTATGTTATTATTTTTTTTTTTTGATTATTACATGTGTAATATGCCTAAATTTATTTATATGACGCTTTTCGGTTTTTTTTTTTATTTTTTCGCCACAGTAAGATTCATATTAAGTTTAATATGCATATTAATTATGTTTATTATGACTAATCCATTTTTAATATGGGGGGAAATAGAACTCGAAGCTAATTCCAAATATATTGTAATATCGCAGGATAAGTGACATATAATTCTTAATCAAATTCCTTGTATGACGCTTTTTGATCATATAGGAAAAACTCTTTGCAGTATATAAAAAATATCAACTTTAATATACATATTAATAGTTTAGTGAATATTTTTGATAGTAGAAATCTGATAACAATTCTAGCATATATTAATATGTTTATATGACTCTATGATAAGGAATGTCTTTTTTTTTTGCTAGAGAAATTCTATATATTTTATATATTTAATAGTCCTACTTATAATAATTTATCCTACTTGTAGATAATTACTTGGAAATTAGCAGGAAATTTGTTTAAGTCAGACTTGGAGCTATTTCCATAACTTTCATGCTTTCAGCTCTGACTCAAATCTATTTATATAACTCTTTTCGGATATATTCATATTTTAATATATGTAATAATTTTATATAGTGATATATATATACATATATCACTAAGTAAGCCGAGCTTAGATTCAGATCCAAGTCCATATATATTTAGTGCCATATATATATGTACATATATGATTTTTAAGCTGCAGTTACAAATCTTTTTATATGACGCTTTTTGATCATTTCAGAAACTGAATATTTACATACATTATTATATTTTATATAGAGTTGATTATATGACACTACAGTGAGTAACTATAGCTCAGACCTACGATGTACTTCCATATCTTTTATGTCATACAAAACTCTGAAACAATCATCTTATATGACGTTATTCGGCCATATCATAGCATAAATACTATATATAGCAAACACTCATAGAGTAACTGTAGCTCAGACCCATGATCCAGTACCATATCTTTTATGTTATACAAAACTTGCAATCAATCAAATTATATGACGCTTTTTGGTCATATCAGAGCAGTAATATTATGTAGCTGACACTCATAGAGTAACTGCAGCTCAGACCCATGATCCAGTTCCATATCTCTCGTGTCATACAAAACTCTGTATCAATCATCTTATATTATATAGCTGACACTTATAGAGTAACTAGTAGCCCAGACCTAGATCTATTTCCATATATTTCTCTTGCCATATATATGTATATATGTACATACATAAATCTGATATCTCTGGCATAACTCTTAATCAATATGCACATACATTGCACTCAACAGTCAGCGATACTCAGTCATGTATGTATGTATGAATATTATTACCGGTACTCGTAGAAAAAAGTGAATACTCGCCAAACTACCGATATACAAAATATATATGTATGTATATATATACTATATAGTATATAATATATACTAGATACTCAATTTTAATGCAAAAATAATATGAGTAGTAGTTGTAGAAAAATTGAAAAATCACCCTTCAATACAACTGAAACGACCTGAAAAACACAAAAAAAAAGCGACTCGTCGGCGTCATTTGCATTCAGAGAAGAGCGAAGAACAATAACAAAAAAGTTTCAGTTTACGTATAGTAAAAAAAAAGAAGAAAAAAATGAAATGAATCATCAAGAAAAATTGACAAAATTATAAATTTCTGACGACGACGACTGTATAATAATAATAATATTATAAATAATAATGTCAGGTAATATTTGAAACTTGTATTTCATGTCATATTTCAAATGTTCTTCAAGTTTCCTTTTCAAAGCAATTATAATGAAATATAATATAATTATGTCAAATTGCTCATAAAGATGAATATGATGATGAATATGATGCTTGCTGCTGCTGCTGTTACTGCTGCTGCTGATGAAATATTTCTCAGCATAGCTAAATATAGCAAAATATTTATATGTGTATGTGTGTGTGTGTGTTTGTGTTTGTGTGGGATTTGACCTTTGTACGGTTTTGTGGCCGCTGGCAAAATGCTATTGTTGTACAGTGTACAGTGTGTGGGCGGCGGCGGCGTCAGTTGATGCGGCTTAATTGACTTTGCTGCGACGCAGAAAATGCAAAAGACGTTTGTGCAGAAATAGCCAATTCTCATCATTATCATCTTTATACCTCCCCCCCCTCCCACTACTCAACCCACAACAATAACGTATCGAACTTTGATATAAATGCTACACAACACCTAGAAACAGCGGACAGCAGCAGCAGCAGCAACGGCAGCAAAGTGAACAATCGATGAGGCGTTGGGGTTGCTGTCTCTATTTATAACGTAAACGCGACCGACACGACGACCCCAGGAACAACTGCGCCGCTAAGAGTTTTGCCTCTTTGCATTGATAAACAAATGCAAAAACAAAAAAAAAAATACAAAATAAAAACACAGCACAAAATGAAATTGAAAATTGTAAAACATTTAAAATAAAAGCAAAATTGAAAGTCGACTAAGCAAATATGCTTATATTTATTTATTAGCATCGCTCTCTTACACACTCTCTCACTCTCTTGCTCTGTAGTGTAACTAAAATTATTTTAAAGCTTGTCTCAATGTTTGTTTTATGCCATGTCCGTCATGTCCATTCGTTTTGTCAGTTACAACTGACTGCATCGCAAAAGCTTACACTCACTCTCTCTCTCTGTGTCCCCTCTCTTTATCTCGCTCTTACACTCATGCACTTACTATCTCACACGATGAACAATTGCAATATTACTTTTAGGCTATTGTCATCTCGCTCTTGCATACACTGTCGACTATTATCAAACCACATCCGCTGTGCAGCAGTACACAAAGTAGACAAACAGCGGATATAAAAAAATATCAACTTGAATTAAAGCTTCAAGCCAATGAGCATAACAAGAAAAAAAATTAAAGCAAAATACAAAAAACAGAAAAAAAAAACAAACTATTGTAAATATACAAACCTAAGTATAAACACTACATAAATATAGCTATCTCATTCTCTCTCTCTCTCTCTCTGTTTGTCTCTGTCTGTCTGTTTATCCTCATAAATTATTGCTTTGCATTCTTTGTTGTCAGTGCGCTCTATAAATGAGGGGCTTGAGAAATCTATATATATATTTTTATACATAATATTTACATGTTGCTCCACAGTAAGTGACAGTAAGAAAGAGAGAGAGAGAGATGCGTTTGATAAATTTGTTTGTACAAGTTACAAGTATAAGTCTACAAAATTCTAGCATAAATAAATATAAACACAAAATTGACTGTGAAAATATGCGTAAAATTCACTTCAAAACTAATTAAATAAATTTTTCATTTGGAAATTTGAATAAAAAAAGAAGAACATTTTTCAAGTTCTCTTGGAAACTTTTGCACTGCTTGTAATACTTCAAAATATGTCTTAACACTTCAACACTAATTCAATAAATTTTTCATATTTTTTTTAATATTTGAAAATTTGAATAAAATGAAGAAAATTTTTCAAGTTTCCTTGGAAACTTTTGCACTTCAAAATATGCCTTAACACTTCAACACTAATTCAATAAATTTTTCATAATTTTTTATTTTTTTTTAATATTTGAAAATTTGAATAAAATGAAGAAAATTTTTCAAGTTTCCTTGGAAACTTTTGCACTGCTTATAATACTTCAAAATATGCCACAACACTTCAACACTAATTCAATGCATTTTTAATTTTTTTTTAATATTTGGAAATTTGAAATAAATGAAGAAAACTTTTCTAAGTTCTCTTGAAAACTTTTGCACTTCTTATAATACTTCAAAATATGCCACAACACTTCAACATTAATTCAATAAATTTTTCAACTATTTGAAAATGTGAAAAAATAAAGAAAATTTCCAATTTTGTAAATGCTTCAAAATATTCCACACCGCCCAATGCTCTCTATGGTATATAAATTAGTTTCAATTAGTACAACAAGACCTTGAAGTTTCTATTCCTATCAAAAGGAACTCAAGTGTAAATAATATTTACATGTCTGCGTTTGCGGCTACAACTCAAAAGAGTTTTCAAGCCACCCACGCAGCAA
The DNA here is from genome assembly GCA_037044475.1 of Zaprionus obscuricornis. NCBI lineage: Eukaryota > Metazoa > Arthropoda > Insecta > Diptera > Drosophilidae > Zaprionus > Zaprionus obscuricornis. The sequence continues at coordinate 31,937 of JBAMBR010000432.1, read as the reverse complement.
TAATGTTCCATGCCAATGAATTTTCTCTATATAGTTTATTCATGTAATAACAAAACATAATTGTTGCTGACATTTCGCATGAATTGCTGAGACACAAATAATAATAAATCAGCACAATAGTAAAGATATATATATCTCTCTCTCTCTTTTTCTCTATATATGCTTGTATCATAAATAAGTTTGTTCAAATGCCATATAAAAATCAAGTACAAAATACGCAGCCAGCAGAGGTTAATGCTTATGGGAAATATTCATTAAACAAAAAAAAAAAGTGCGCATAAAAATAAGCGTAGACTTGAAATGAATTACGGCTACTTGTTGTTGTTGTTGTTAACATTTTTGTGGCGGGCTTAACCCCAAAGCAATACCAATAACAACAACAAGCATACCACGAAATATATATATATATATATATACATATATATAGATATATTTCTATATAAACAAATCATTTTGTGGTTTTTTTTACTCGATACTCTTGCACTTAGTGTTCACTTTAATATCATGAAATTTTTGAGCAGCTTAATCAATTATTATTGTTTATTGTCAAGTCATAAGAAATAATTTTTAGAAAATTATTTGCAATTTTCTGTTTTTTTATTTTTTTAAATATTTAAATTGCAATTTAAAAATTTAAATACATGATTTTTAAAATTTCTGCAAGTATTTTACTACTAATTGCTGCTGCAAAGTGTATTAAAATTTCGTTTTGAAGTTAAAGTCTTTGCTTTTAATGTGCGCGCCTTTTGTTTGGTCTTAAACTTAAGTTTTACCATTTGAGATAGACTTAATTCCTTAGGAAAATTGGCCGTTGAAATGTAAGTTATTTATATTGTTTCTCTTTCTCACTCTTACATACACACTCCTACTCGCTCGCTCTATTTGCACTTTATGCTTAGATTTATTTTACAAAATGCATTTTCAATAGATTCGATGCGATAATTTTTAAGCAAAATCAATAATAATAAAAATAAATTCTTTTTTTTGTATTTATATTTTACATATAAGCGAAGCTGATGAAAGAGTTTTCTTTTCTTTTTGGATGCGTAGAAGCTTTAGTTTACAGCGTTGACTTTGTTGTTGTTGTTGTTGTGATTATTATTTTATTTTTTTCTTGTTTGGCTACGCACCGAAACAAAGTAATGTGACTTCGCCAGTTTCACTGCCGTGTATAAAGTAAGGATGAGTCAGTCAATCAGTCAGTCAATCAATCAATCAGTCTGTTTTCTAGTCAGCTGTAGGGCTGAGGGTGATTGGGCAGACGAGACACTACTCGACCAACCCTCGTTTAACGGTGGGTTCGGTTTTGGATTTTTTTTTTCTATTTTTTGGGTTCGTTGCACTGCGTTTAATTTGCAGTCACTGTATGTCTGTGTGTATGTGTGTGTGTGCGCGCGTCCTCTTTGTCTACTAAATTCGTCTGTCTATGTCTGGACTTTCTTTTAAGTTTTTTTTTTGCTATGCTTTGCTTTAGCTTATTATTCTTGTGCTTAGACTTTTTACACTTTATCACACGTTATGCGCTTTTCGTCGCACGCGTCTCCTTTTATTTTATTTTATATTATTTTATTTCTTTTCACGTTCTTTGCATACACAAGATAAGAAGGAAGAGCTTATAAATTTTGTATGCATTTTTACGCGATGTTTTTTTGCTTCTTATTTCTGCTGTTCACAGCATGAAATAGATAATAATGAAAACATTGTATAAAATTTCACGTTTCACGTTTCAAGGGATATTTTTTTTAGATTTAACTTTTTCGTATCACACACGGAATAATACACTGGGAAAAATGTTCTGTGGCGAAACAGAGACGAAAACGAAGACGGTAAACGGGACAACCGCCGCCAACAACTGTCGAAAACACACTCAGCGGGCAGCTCAACCCGAGAATCGTAACAGCCCCAACAGTTGCTAAGCAAATAGCACTCGGCTTTTGTTCTGATTGTCGTTCTTTACGTTCGCACTGTTACTCTCTCGCTCAGAACGAAAGCAAATACACACATACATACATACATGCGTGTATTGAGATGCATGAGCGAGGGTTGTTCGAGCGACCTCTGCCAGCGTATGCGTCGGCGTATGCGTTCGTACATCACATTCACATTTTGCTCTCAGGTAATTTGTTAGGGCCGTGGGAATTTCGCACCCACTCGTATTTCCCCATTACGCTCTGTTTATGTTTTTGATGGATGCCTTCTCTCACTCTCGTTTTGTTCTTTTTTCAGAACGCAGCGTTTACTCTCTGTGTTACGCACACTAACGCGGGCATGGCGAACTGCACGCTCAACGTATGTTTTGTATGTATGTAAGTAAAGAGGGAAATTTAAGCAACGCTCTTAAATCATTTACGTTACGTTTACTGTTTCAACAATGCATTTCAAACTGTAGTTGCAATACTTTTGTTTTTTAAAACTTTTCAAATGTTTTAAAATATAATAAATAATTATTTGTTAAGAGTATTGTTTTTTTTTTTTATTTATTTATTAATGTTTTTTTTTTGTGTTTGCTAAACAAAACTCATTCATTTGGAGTTTTTTTTTCAATAATATTTATGAAGCTCTTAAAGTGTCAAGAGATTCCCAGCATTATTTATCTAATTTGATTTATGCGATAAAGAAGAGAGAGAAAAAAAAAAAATAAACAAAAATTTAAATATTTTTCCACGTTCCGTTTTGTGCGTGTATGAACTTCAACTTAAAATTTAAGTTAGTCTATTATATAATTATTCAAATGTGAACGAAACCAAGTTTTTTTTTTTGAGGACGGCCGACTATAAAAGAGAGAGTCAGTCGACAACAACAACAATAATATAACAACAACAATTCAATGATAATAAAAAGAAAACACACACAAAAAATTAATAAGTTTTAATTTACGTAAGCGCCAATCAAACGTTTTGTTATGCATTTTTTTTGTAAACTACAAAGAGAAAAATGAATATCAACAAAAGTCAATTGATCGTTTAAAGATGTAAGAGAAAATTAAGAAGAAAAAAAAACAATGCAATGTTTCAATTGTATTTCAGAGCAATAAACTTTGTTTCGACAAGACAAGGAAAAGAATGCAGAGAGCTCAATGAATCTTGGCAGACAATCTTCAAGAAATAATCAATTTTGTGATCGATCAATAATTGAAATTTTTGTATGAAAAAGTTTATTTTTATGCTCAGTTATGCAGCTAAAATTTGCTGGACTTACAGTTTAGTAAGAACTTATATCAGTCAAATTTTGTAGACATAGTAAATATCAATAAAAAATTTTAAAGCTATAAAATCTTCGTCATGCTAAAGTTCAACTTTATTTTCTTATTAAATATTCAATTTGTTTTATTGAATTTCTTTTGTCATTTTCTATTAGTCAAATTTTATAAATCGTATTAATTTCAAATTTGTATAAATAAAAATAAATACAATGCTTAAAATTGTTTACATTTTTATTCGATGGCAACCAAAAAACGTTATTCATATTCATAATAATTGTTAATATAAATATCATTGATTGATTATACAGAAAAAAAAAAATATTGTCGCTGCTATTTATAGAGTTTCATTGTCAACGCACGCGGCATTAAATATTTACCAGTGCAATTAACAGTTCAAATACTAGGCTCTGTCGCACTTGAAATGATCGCGATATGAAGCTTGACTTTCTTAGAGCTGCAAGTTAGCCAAAAAAAAAGTAGATAAACCTGATGTTAAAGCGACTTTCGCGTTACTTTCTATGCATATTCGATATACTTTCTATACACACAGCAGTTGAACATAAAGTTTACTGAGAGTTGTAGATCAATGATCTTCATTTGATGATCTATTATTATATTTATGATCTATGGATATTGATATGCAGAGCTAGGTTTAGATCTATTATCTATGATTTTAGTATGAAGATCAAGAATTGTATCTATGATCTTTGATCTTAGTATGAAAGATTTAGGATTGTATCTATTATCAATGCTCTTAGTATAAAGATCAATACTCTTAGTATGAAAATCTTGGATTTTAGTATGACCTTCATACTTCTAGGATTGCATCTATGATCTAGGGTTGTATGTACGTATGATCTATGCTCTTAGTATGAAGATCAATGATCTTAGTATGAAGATGATTGTATTTATGATCTGTGATCTTAGTATCTTGTATGTGATCTTGTATGTATGATCAATGATCTTGCTATGAAAATCTATGATCTTAGTATGAAGATCTTGGATTTTAGTGTGATCTTCATACTTCAAGGATTGCATCTATGATCTGTGATCTTTTTAGAAAAGATCTAGTGTTGTATGTAGGATCAATGCTCTTAGCATGAAGATCTATGCTCGTAGTATGAAAATCCATGATCTTATTATGAAGATCTATAATCTTAGTAAGGAGATCTATGATCTTAGTATGAAGATCTTGGATTTTAGTATGATCTTCAAACTTCAAGGTTTGCATCTATGATCTGTGATTTTATTATGAACGATCTAGTATTGTATGTAAGATCTGTGCTCTTAGTATGAAGATCTATGCTCGTAGTATGAAAATCCATGATCTTATTATGACGATCTATGATCTTAGTATGAAGATCTCGAATTCTATCTATGATCTCTTATCTTAGTGTAAAAATCTCGGATTATATCTATGAATATATGAACTTACTACAAAGATTTAGTATAATATAAAAGGTAAGATCATTATGAAAATTACAGAGATGATTATAAGCTTACATAAGTCTCGCAATGCATATAATTTGATGCACATTTAAAGCTAAAGTTTATACATACATGTATGTATGTATATGTATATCTGTATATAAATCTGTACATATGTTTATGTATATATATAATTATATATATGTATGTTATAATAATAATAATATAATGACTTTTATACTCACCAAACTATCGGCCACATTTTGACTCATTATATTGTATGTAGTCGATGTTGGCCAGCTGCAATTACTGCAAAGTGCGTGCTTAGACTTTGGTAAGATGCAATTGCTGTAGTTGCTGCGGTTGCTGTTGCTATTGTTGTTATTGTTGCTGTTGTTGCTGTTGTTGCTGTTGTTGCTGTTGTTGCTGTTGTTGCTGCTGTTGCTGCTGTTGCTGTTGATGATGTTGATGACTTGTATCTGTCGGATAGACGCATTTTGACTTGACAGCGTCTAGCGTCTAGCGACGAAGACTTTGATATAAACACATAAACACACAAAAACACAAACACAACACACACACAAAGAGTGAGATTATTTCTATTTTGTTTATTTTCTTATCTTTTATTTTTCTTTATTTTTTGTGGACTTGTAATTATATTTATATTTTTTTTTATTCGTTTTGAAATTGTGCAACTAGTGCGCGTTGCTGCCGCTACTGCTGCTATTGCTACTGCTGCTGCTGCTGCTGTTGGCAAGGCGGATGTAGCGCAAGTATCTGCTGATCGAAGCTTGCAACGCACAAAAATTCAAGTTTTCTTTTGTGTAAGCGCAACTGTAAGAAAGCGACAAAATAAAAATTAAAAAAAAAATAAAAATAACAACATGAAGACTTTGGTAAAAGCAGTGAAAGAAAAGTATTTAAAAGTTGCACAGACACACTGTAAACGCGTTTTCTATACGCGCTCAAAGGAAAGTGCGCAACGACTGTGTACAAAATGCACAAATGTAATGGCCAATAAAACGCATACACACACAGACACACACAGATACACATAAACATTATTACTCGCATGCCAAAGACCATAACCCATTGCCCACAGTGCATAGACTCGCCTCACCTCAGCCCAACGACATAGACACCGCAAAGAGTCACAGTGACAGTGACAACAAATCGTAAGCAAAAGTCGCAACTCTCTGAGCTGAACGTGACGAGCAGCTGATTTACGACATTAAGCAACAGTTGCTGGCGCTGACGCTACCGCTGCTGCCTTTGCTGCTGCTGCTGTGCACAGTGGTCTGCAGACTCACATATTGCAATAGATGCAAAAATAATGAGAAAATACTAAAAGCACAGCATGAATAATAAAACTTATTCAAGACACAGACAGCAATTGTTACTGTTTTTCATTAGCTGCACACTAAACTTATGACACTGTGCAACGGTGCGTTGTCGCGACAAGTTAACAACGACGCTTGTCAGTCGCAAAAAATAAAATTAAAATGATGAATTTCTTTTTTACCACTCTCTCGTAATCATCGCATTGCTGATTTACTTGTACGTACGTACGAAAAATTGTTTTTGTTTTTTTTTTTTTTTTTTTTCGTTTGCAAAGATAGCGCGAAACCTTGTCCAAATGTTTGCCAAACGCGAAACACTAATGAAAGTTTTTTTTTGTTTTTTTTTTGTCTTGTATTTTGCGAGGTTAACATAATGTTGTTGTTACGCTTATTGTTGTTGTTGTCGCTACATTAGTATGTGTTCTGAATAACTCAACGGGGCACATGAAAAAATGCGGAAAATATGTGTGCAGACAAAATACACAAAGCAAAACAAAAAAAAGAAGCAACAGGTAGTAGAGTTTGCTTTTGCATCGAATATCGTACAACAACACAAAGAGACAATGACAGAGAGTGAGTAAGAGTGAGAGAGATAGAAGCAAAAGAGCAGAGCGCAGTATAAGCAGATCTTTACTATATGAGAGAGGCTTAGCGTATATCGTAAGTAAAGAGCGCAAGCGCAAACACAAATTACTGCTGGTAGAAACTAAAGCTTTTAACGTAACAGCATCTGTGTGTGTGTGTGTGTTTTGAGCTATATATATATGTATATGTAAATATACATACATGCATACATACATACATATGTAAATATGTACATTTATCTTTTGTATGAAACAACTTTGTTATCTTAGATTACTCACATAGCAGAATATCACAACTACTTTAATAAGAATACAAACATTTGTAAACGATTCATTTTGTAATCTGTTTCCTGGTTTTAAGTCAGTTTAAATAAGTCTTTAATTTTCTTTACTCATACAATATTCATTAAGTCTTAGTGTATGCGCATTAGGGGCAATTCTTTTTCTTATTATTTTTTTTTTTTTTGCATAAACAAACTGATCATCATCTGAGTCTTTCATTGGAAACTCACTGATCCAACAGGCAAGAAATAAAAAATGTTGTCTGGCAGAGAGAACTATCGCGTTTTCAAGCTGTATTATTGCTGCCAATGGTTTGAAGTGTAGAGCTCTTAATTATGAGTTGTAGCTTCCACCTCATAACACAACACACACACACATACATAAAGATATTGCCATGTATGAAGAATGTTTTGTGAAACTATACATAGAACATCACTTCATTAGCATTTCAAATTAAAAACAAAACTTAAAACAAGCTGCGCTGCTAAAGTCGTTGCCTCTATTTTCTGCTGCTGCTGCTTCGTTTCTCTCAATTCTGTCAGCTTTAAAGCTTTTTTGTCATTTATATATATAAATTTTTTTGTTGTTGTTCTGTGTTTCATTATTTGTTTGTTGCAAAAATTGTGACGCGCGCGTTTTTTTTTTCTTTTCCTTTTTGTTGATCGTTTACTTTTTACACCTCCACACACAGTTTCAACCCATATAAGTATTCATACATATGCATATGTATGTATGTGTCTGTAAATGTAAATTTACTATATAAATTTCGCTCTGCTTTTGTCGCCGTGCAGTAATATTTTGTTATGTGTACAATATAAACGCATTTTATTTCTGTTTTTATTTTTGGGACAACAACAATTTAGCTGCAGACCTTTTACGCTCCAGCAGAGCACGGCTTTGAACCGCTCTCTTTATTTGCCCTCTTCCAAAACACACTCTTTGTGCGCGTATGTATGTGTGTGTGTGTGCATGTATTTGCTCTCTTTTCATGATCTCACTGTTGGTATTCGCGTGCAGTTCTCAATTTACGATATCAAATTGCTTTATTAGCCAAAAAAAGAAGACAAAAAAAAAAGACAACACAAAAAATATAAAAAAAAAAACAGAATAAAAAGCAGTTAAATCTTTTTATATTCTCTCTGCATAGTTTTTTTTTTGTGGAATTTTTTTCTGTTATGTTTTCTGTATTCTTTGCTAGTTTTATGATTGTTGTTTTTGTTTTTGTTTTAGCGATGATTTTTGAGTTAACACACGTTTTCAACGTGTTTTGTTTATTGGCCACATATCTATTGGGGTTGGCCAACAAGGCAAATGTTTAAATAAACTTTTGCGATTCTTACGTTTTTTGTAAAAACAAAAATAACAAAAACTACAAGAAAAACAAAAACTGGTTGTGCTTTATGCCAAACCCTTTTTATATAAGATTATTAATTGTTTTCTATTTATTTATTTATTTTTCCATTTCTAGTTTCAGTTTTATGAGCTTATATTTTTCTAATATTTATTTTAACAATTTTATTAATATTTACAGTCTGTTTTTTTTTTTTAATTTTTTTTACAAAATATAAAAAAAAAACATTTGTTGCACTTTATAATTTTCTATGGTGTCAACAACATTAATATTTTAATATATAGTTTAAGTTTATTAGGTTTTTTTTATGGCCGTCTCTCTTTGAGGGAAAAAACAGAAAACACGTTGCAATTGGCAACTGGTTTACAGCTATGCAACGAAACACACAGCACACATACACAAGCACAGAGAAATACACACACACATACATACATACACGTACATGCATGCTTAGGGGCAGAGGTAAGGTTAGACTAGTGTGCAGTGTGCACTCAGCACAAATACACAAACACAGAGACACACATACACATACACAGAGACACGTAGAGAGACAACACAAAACTCTATGCATAAAACTGCAGGTGTGTAAATGGCAAAAAAAAATCGTATATTTATTTAAGTAGAAATTTTCTCATACAATTTTGGCCACTTTGTTGTTGCTTTCGTTTAAATTTTGCAATTAATTTTAATAATACATGTATTGCTTTTTTTTTTGTATTTCTTGTATTTGTTTTTGCAGAAACTTTTCGTATACCTTTTACATTTTCATTTAATACCGCCGCGTTTTTAGCTACTTTTGTTCACTTTTCACACACAAACTCGAAACTCGAAGCTTGGCCACAGCAACAGAAAATCCCATTAATGATATGTTGTACATGTTGTTGTTTTTGTTTTTGTTGCTGTTACTGTTGCTGCTGTCAGTTGTTGTTATTTCTGCTACTGTTAGTGCTGCTGCCTGCCACTGACGGTAACACTGGCCGCTGCCGTTGTTTTGTTGTCTTGAAAAATGTTTCGTTACGCTTTAGCAGACATTACGAACCACGCTCTGCACTTTCGCGTTCCGCTCTTCCGTTTACGATCATCCGTCACCCGACGACAACGTACTATGTTGACTTTTGCTGAGACAGAAATATCGAAACCGAAACACAAAATAAAAACAACAAAACCGTAGCGAACCGAAACAGCGAATTCGTCGTTGTTATCGTGGTATCCGCAGTTCGTCTATCTTTGGCTACACGTAGTTTGCGACTGACCGAAAACTGAAAAATCCAACAGCGAAATCGAACACTGCGAAACACCGTTGAAGCTGGCTTGAAGAGTGAGCACCTTGAATTGTAAATACTCTTAAACAACGAGAGAGAGTGAGTTGAGAGACTGAGCACCTTTAGCAGCAGACGCTTACAGTCTGCTCTTTGTGCGTGTTTATCTGCTGTTTCGTTCTGATTTGTCTGATCTACCTGTCATCTATAGCTAGCTGCACAAAAGAAATACATACATATATAATCTATGCTATGGTGATATTTTATTTCATAATTAGGCAAAAAGTAAAAGAAAATTATGAAAGTTTTTTTTTTTTTTTTTTTTTGTTTTAATGAATAGATAAAATTTGAACTATTTTAAGTATACAATATAAAATTCTCATTTTTTTACTGGCGTATAATTTAAAACACTAAACAATAATCCGCAGAGTTTCTCTTTGAGTTGCCCATAAATTTCAATATTATTATTCATTTGTTCGAGATTTGTACGAAAAGGTTGCATGCGACTGGTGTTCTCAAAGGATCGTTTGGCACTTCGCAAACGCAATTGCAGCTCATCAATGCTATGCAGCTGTGACGTAGATAATTCTAAATCTGTGGAGACCATTGCCGATAACAATGCTGCAATATCATCGCTCAACTGAAATTTGCACCAATTGAGCGCAATCTTCGTATCATGGTCGATGAGCATTGTTTGGGATGTCTTGACGTTGCCTTGTGATGTCTGTGAAAATGAAATAGTTAAAATTTTATGTTTATATTATTATAAAATGTTTACCATTAATTTTGGCAACTGATCAGCGAAATTGAAATCACAGTTGGGTTTTAAAACAAACTGTGCATTGAAACGTTCTGGCTTAAACTTATAACCATTCGTAGTTCTATGAAAGCATGGATGCAAATCCAATAATTTTATTTGTTCAGAAATTGTAGTTGTTAACTCGTATGAAAATATATTTGGTAAAACTTCATTCAGAAATATGACGGAAAGTTCTGATGTCGACAAATCGCTAAACTTTTCATTTTCATCTGTATAGAAATCGTTAAAAACATTAACATTTTGTATAAATAATAAACGCGACGATTTAGCTGCATATTTAATTAATGACTTGTGCAATTCCTTATTATCGCGATGCCTATTATAAGAATTATTCGAGTCCATTCTTTTTTTTTTGCTTATTTCGATACACTTGTCGCGCGCTGCTTGCAAATGTTAATAACAGCGCTGTACAATTTTACATGCACTGCAATTTTAGGTATTTCGATAACTCGATAACAAAAATGAATATTATTAAGTTTGGCGAATGTGGTCACACTGATCACAAAACGTGAAAATGGAAAATGAATTAAAATTAATAAATGAAAACTTTAACGATGTATTATGCAAGTTGGTGGAAAGTGATTCCAATTGTACGCCAAAAGATGAAATGCAGCGTCGAGAGAAAATTGCATATCTGATAAGAATGCACGTGCGCAACTTGCAGCGCACTGTGATAACAAATCGACGTCGTCAACAACAACGCACACAGCGACGTCTAAAACAATTTCGTAAATTGTTCATGCAACAAATGTGTGAATTACAATCAAATTATATGGAGATGTTTGTAACGCTACGCATGAAACATGCACAGCTCCAACGTGCCGAAGAACTAGAAAACGAACTGCACGCCGAGCACATGCAGCAAGAGCAAAGCATCAGTGTCATAAATGAACCGCTGCACGTTGTGGAATCTGAGTCGAATGCAGAGTTAAGAGATACAAATTACTGGGAGGATACTGTGCCAGATTATAGCAATGATGAGTTTCTCAGTCGTTTCCATGTAACACGCAGCACCTTTAATTCACTCTGCTGCCAGCTAGCACCAACATTACGTAGCGCACCAGAATTAGCTGGTGGCACATTTGATTTAATTAAAATAGCACCAGATAAATGCATTGGATTGGCCCTATACTTTCTGGCCAGTGGAGATCGCATATCAGCCATAGCACAGCAATTTTCATTGCCACGTGCACGCACCATTAAATGCCTGAAAGTTTTTTGCAATGCTGTGATGACAAATTTGGGTAAAGCGTTGCGTCTGCTGCCACAGAGCGAAGTGGATTGCATGAATGTTGTTGCTGGCTTCCAGAGGGAATGCAATATGCCGGCAGCACTTGTTGGTGTACTGGGCGTATGTTGCATACCGTTGCGTGGCAAATGCAACAAACAAGATGGTGCCGATTCTGCATCCATTTTACGTATGGAATTTCTACTAGATGATCGTATGTTGTTCCGTGAATTACAGCTAGGCAATGGCAGCCGTGCGCCATTGACGCCCATGTTCGCAGAGTCACCAAATCCATTAACTCAGCTGCCAGCGCGCTGTATCAATGGTCGCATGATTCCCTCATTTATATTAGCACCAGAAAATCAAACATATCCGCTGCGTCCTTGGCTGCTGCAACGTTACGCTGATCCAGCAGATCCGCATGAATATGATTTCAATGAAGTTGCCGATCATCTGCAAGAACTTAGCGACTGTGCTTTGCATCGCCTAATGTCACGCTGGCGTTTTCTTAGTCAACCGCTAGATATTAGTTATCAGACTGCATCCTGCATAATTACAGCTGCCACAGTATTACATAATCTGCTCGAAGAGCTGAAGGAGCCACATATGCTGGAATGGGGAAATATTGTAGATGTTTCCCGGTTTCGTTCAGAACCGATTGCACCTGAACCTGATGCCGGTGAGCAGTTGGAACGCGCGTTGGATATACGCAATTTTTTAGCGCGCACTATAAGCTCAACAGAGATTTAAGAGATAAAATAAATAATAAAAGAAAATTTAAATACATTTTTACAATGTAAAAAAGTTTTATTGTTGTTGGGTTTTTAAAAAATGTTTTTTCTGCTTGCATAAAAAGTACAACATTTAGTACAGACGCTGTGGTGGTCCCATGGATGACTTGATGTGCAGAGAGCGCACATTTTGCCAGTTCTTCTTCAGCAGGGAGACCAAGAAATTGATGGACAAGCTAATGTTCTGGGAAAGCTCATCCTGTTTCATGCCAACGTGTCCAACGGCAACAGACAGACACAGAACCTTCTTCATTTGGAACTTGATGGTTGACTTGACTTCCTCAATTTTGCCCAACATTGATTCTTGATGAGACAACAGACCAGGGAACTTGCCAGCCTTGTTCAAACCAGGACCCAACAGACGTGGAATTTGCTTAATCAAAGACTCGGAAGCCAAGAAAGCATCATAAGATTTAGCCAATTTCTTGACCAACTTCTTGTTCTTATTCAATTTCTTTAAAGCTTCAGCATCCATGAATTCAACACCATTGGCCTTGGCTTCATCGCAATGCTGCTGATCGCCCAAAATGCAAACCTTCATCTTAGGGCGGGGGATGTGCTTTAGCCTGTAAAATGTAGAAATCAAAAATCAAAATTAATAATTGTTCGACTGCCAGTTGAGAGATAGAAGGGTCAAGGGGGCGAGGTGAAATTTACAAATTATTAACAAAACTTACATAGCTCGCAGAGGAGCATAGCAGACGTTTGTTATTTATGAAATTAAATAAAAAAAATTATTGGAGGGTCGGTCTCATTACTGAGATCTACTCAATTTGATTTTAAGACCCTGAGTGCAGGTCCGCCGAAATACACATTCGACTGCCTAACACTGTGTAAGCCAAAATTGTCTCTATCGCTCTCTCACACACACATACACAATGTGCAGAGCTGTAAGAGAGCATCGAGATTAAGCATATTTAGCATAACAACAGTGCAGGTATTTTAGCCAACGTACTTAACAGTGCCAGAGAAACGCTTGTCCTTTTGGGGATCGTAATTCTTCAGGCCGATTTGTAGTTCCACAGTTTCGAGGAAACCTCGTTTCTTCTTCAGTGATGCCTCAAGCAGGCCACTGACGCCCTCAGAGAGCGTATCACGGGAAACTTTCGATCTGCAAGTAAAAAGTGAGGTTATGAATTATTAAACTGCAATTTTATTCTTTTTATATATAGTAAAATGTATAAGCATTGAGAAAATATTTGCAACTTGCATGAAAATAGTCACATAATTTAACACAATATTTATGTATAATTAATATTGCAATCATTTCCAAACTGATGTGGTCATTAATTAAGTCCAAAAAGCTGGTTTCTGATTGCCACACGCAAACAAATAGATTATGAAACATTATTAGCAGAATATTATTTAAATATTTGCTTAATAATTTTCTTTATTTTTATGCTGATGTTTGAAATTTTTAAAGATTTATTTGCTCAATATAAAAACTTACGTCATGTCTGCACCGAACGACGATTTACGGAAGAAAGAACACGCTCAAAACGATAGTTCACTAGGCATATTTCCCTTTACACAGCTTTGCTTTGATAATAATCGATAAGTAACGATTAACGATAAGTAATGATTGCAATAGTAATACTTTTAATTTTATTAATTATTTTTCTTAGTTTTTGTTTTTAAATAAATAGAAATTTTTAGATTGCTTTAAAATATTTTTAAATATATTAAAAATTTTTTATTTAGGTAACTGTGATTTTATATTTGTGACTGTGTTGGAAAATATCTTGTTTCAGCTAATCATATGTTAGTTTAATATAATATCATCTCTAATATACAAGTAGATTTGTAAACAAGTTTTTCAACAAAATTATTATAATATAACGAATACAATGTAATGTTGATCTCATTGAATCGTCATTTTAGCTATATGACATCATTTTAAACTATATAACATTTAGTTACATTTCTTTGTGATAAAAATCATCAAACCTCACTTAACGTTTGCCGCCGCCGCACACACTACATATAAAGAGAGAGCTTGCAAAAGAGAAATGTAAGAGTTTGCCACCTGAGTCCAAAAATACCAAAAGAGAGAGAGAGAGAGTGAAATTTTCGTGGCCAAACAAAACAGTTGTTTTCACTCTACGCTCGCATTCGCATTCTTGTTGGGCCTGCGTTGCGTTTTAAAATTAAACTGATATCTGTGTGTGGCACTGCGAGTGGCTGTTCATTCCATTGCTGCAACTCACAAATTATATAATTTATCCAAAAGTGCAGCAAGAGATTAGGCAATCTTCAAAACCAACAGATTCCAGACTTTTTTTCCAGCTTTCTGTTGGACATGGCGCGTCTCATCGAAAGCAACGTAAGTTACGAAACAAGCCGCAGAGAATTTCAAGCTTTTGCATAATTCTTGACATCTTGTTTTTACTTTTCTCACGTAATTGTGATAAATATAAACATTGCGAATAACTTCTATACATTCTTATATCATTTCATAATTTGTTAAAAATATACATTTGGCATCATTCAAAAAAAAAGAAAACTAAAAGAAAACGAAAAGAAAAGAAAATTAACAATGCAAAGCAGAATAAGCAAATAACTTCTGCAAATTTATTTTGTGTTTTTGTATTTTATCTAATACATGCAGTATTTTATGACGTCATTATTTTATTTTGTTGTGCTTAATAAATAAGCATTTATTTTATTCGCAGACATGTTGACACTTGATAATCTGCAGACCGAACACCGATTAAAAATACTTGCAAAAGCAGCAGTATGCATAACAATAACTCATTGTAGACGTGTATTAATACTTGGTCTTTTGCGTAAATTGTATAATATGTGCTGCAAACACACACGTTCACACATATTTCCATATTTAAATTAATATGTATGCATTGGCGTTTTATACGTCACAATACGGCATTATCATACAGCAAATCAGCTGTTTAATCATGGAAATTTCTCTTAGCACATTATATGCTCAACTCTCTTCAATGAAATTTGACGCGCAAACTGTAGCCAGTGTTGCCAAATCAGCTTATATATATTTTCACTCACTTATATTTTCCGGTACTGTATTTTTACATACTTTAAATTTTAGAATATAAAAAATATTTTAATTTTAATTGAAAAATCTATTCAAATAATATATATATATATAATAATTTTTTTAATCTTGTATATCAACTTTTAATTCAAATTATATTTTTGTTACTATAAATATTGGCATCACTGACCATAACCACTGTTGAAGCTACTACTGCTCTCTCTCTCTTTCTCTCACATTGTTTCGTCAAGTTTCTCGGAGTGTGAATTTTTGCTTATCATCGTTACAAATATTATACGAAGTTAAACGTTACAGTGTGTGCTGTGCCAAGTTATACACAAACTAGACAAAAAATATGCTAAAATCGAATAAAAATATATTAATTATAAATGATAAAGTTGATAGAGTTGACAAAAATAAATAAATGTTTGAGGAAGAAGAAACATCGCGTTGTTATCATCATGATTGTTAGACAAAAATTTCCACACTGTATTATTAGTGATTATGTTGAAACTAATCAGCATACTTAGCTGTCTCACTGTGTCGACGCGTGCTGACTCGGCACCGAGCCCTCGTGTTGAATTGAACGCGCTGACTTCATTTCAATTGGAAATTGTGCTCGTCGCGGGCGGTTGATCAATCAATTGCTACACTTGTTTTCCAAACACGGTCGGTCAAGTTCAATTTCATTAAAATTGCAAATTTATAAGAAAAGAAAATAAAAACAAATTTACAGTTGTGCGTACAATATGTCAGATATTGATGTAAGTAATAAGGGAAGAAAAAAATAGTGTGAGTACGCATAAAAGGCAACGTCATATATAAACGCTCTCTCACAGCTGGTACTGCTCTCTGTTTATCTGTGCATTGGTCGTGACGTCATAGATACACATATCTAATGAAACGCATAAAGAGAAATAGTAGTAAACCTTTAAACAGTTTAAAATTGAATATAATTTCAAGGTCGTCGTCAAGTTGTTTCGTCAGTTCGAAGTTCGCACAGTTGAGAAATAACCTCAATAATTTTGCGTTTTACCTTAAACAAAATATTGTGGGGCTTCATAGTTCAAATAGTGATCAAATTTATTTTGCGTGCAATCGAAATCGAAATCTCATCAGGTTTAATGCATATTATTAATTACTTTTAATACAACGCATTTGCTTACTATAATACGTGACTCTTTTGTAATCAGCAAAGTCATCAAAAAAAAATAAATGTGATTACACATTATTAATTTCATATTACATAATATAAACAATATTTATTTATTTTTCTATTAATTATTTTCATTGAATTTCATTTTACAGTTTGTTCCCATTGCCGTAGGCGTTGTAGCTGTAGTCGCCGGTGCACTGATCGTCCATTATCTGATCAACAAAAAATCAACGAAACCTCGCAGAGAGCCCAACCGAACAGCACGTTTACGCACATTGGTCGATCCCAATGATAAATATCAATTGCCATTGATTGAGAAGGAAGTTCTAAGCCATGATACACGACGTTTTCGTTTCGGTTTGCCATCCAAACAGCATATATTGGGTTTACCAGTGGGACAACATATACATTTGATAGCTACAATTGATAATGAGCTTGTCATACGACCATATACGCCTATATCATCTGATGAAGATGTTGGCTATGTTGATCTTGTTGTCAAGGTCTATTTTAAGGATGTGCATCCTAAATTTCCAGCTGGTGGCAAAATGACACAACATTTGGAGCAAATGGAAATTGGTGATAAAATCTCGTTCCGTGGTCCCTCGGGACGTTTGCAATATTTGGGTAATGGCACATTCTCTATTAAGAAATTACGCAAGGATCCGCCAAAACAAGTGACTGCCAAATATGTGAATATGATTGCTGGTGGTACTGGTATTACGCCAATGTTACAATTGGTGCGTGAAGTATTGAAACGTAATGAAAAGGATAAAACACAATTGGCGTTACTCTTTGCCAATCAGGTAAGCAGGATAAAGTGTTGATAAACAGTTAATAAGCAGAATAAATGAAATTTTTGTATAATTTTTTTCAGAGTGAAAAGGATATTTTATTGCGTGAAGAACTAGATCAATTGGCGAAACAACATCCTGATCAATTTAAGGTCTGGTATACCGTTGATAAAGCTGCCGAAGGTGAGCTGCGATAACATCCTGAGATATACAATAGTCACAGTGTCATAATTTATCAGTTATTGCATCAATTCATAAGCAAAAGTCCTAAGACTAGCTATAGGATCTAGCGAATAGTTATATGTTTTACAGTATATAAATTCCTATTCAGCATCAATCATATTCGTCTGTCTGCCTGTCTGTCTGTCCGTCAAACTAGCTAAGTACTAGACAATTTCTAAATAATTCTCCAGAGATTTTCTCTATATTTTCCAGCTATGATTAGATTTTTAAGTAATATCTATATATATATAAATTTTATATCATGCTCATAGTTTAAACTATCATTTCACACATATAAAGTAGTTGTACAACAACAACAACAACAACAATCTATTATGTTGAGAATTTTGTGTTTGCCCCCCCCCAAACTACTTGGACATGGAAACATGCTGCTCTGAAACGGATACCGCGAACATCGCATGTGCATGCGAATGCGAACATCATAGCTTGGTCATTCAACACCGGTCACGTCAGTGATGAAATGATGCATGAGCATCTGCATCCGCCAGATTCACAGACATTGTGTCTACTATGCGGACCGCCACCAATGGTTAACTATACATGCATACCGGGTCTGGAGCGGCTCGGTCATCGATCCGAGCAACGTTTTAGCTATTAAGAATTACTACTACTCGCTCTCTCTCTCTCTCTGTCTACCCCCAAAGCTCTAGGCGTTATAGTTTATAAGAGAGAATTTTTGCTTACAGCAGAGAGGAAGCATTAATAATTTACGTGTAGGTCTGAAAAAACTAAAAATCGTAGCATTATTTACTTATGCAAATGAAAAATTGTATCTCTAACGTATAACACTTATTGTTTACCATTCATAGGCTGGACCTACAGTGTTGGCTTTATCAATGATGAAATGATTGGCGCACAATTGTTGCCTGCCAACGATGATACAATCGTTTTACTTTGCGGACCGCCACCAATGATCAATTTTGCTTGTAATCCGGCGCTTGATAAACTTGGCTATCATCCGGATACAAGATTTGCATATTAAATGACAAATGGCAAATGAATGAAATGAAAAGAACTGGAATTTTAGTAGAAATGGGAACACAACAACTGCATTAAACAAGAAGAAGAAGAAGACATCATTAATAAATTTTTTTTTTTTTTTTTGCATTTCTGTTTGTCAATAATTTATTTTCGCTATGCGTGCGTACACGCGTGTGCATGTTTTGCTGCATTTGTTGCACGAACTAAAAAAAAACTGATGAAAACATAGAAAAAAAAAATTTATATATATAGAAAATACTCTCAGTCGTAGAGTAGCTAGCACGACTACAAACAACATTCAGCCATATGTGTGTATGTGTGAGTGTGTGTGTGTTAATACGATCAAAAGCATATGCTAAAATGCAGCATCTCTCAGCACTATATATATTTTTTTCGATTTATAAAAAAAAAAAAATAAACAACTGTTAAAAACGAATTCAACGATTTGTCGACATTCAATTCAATTATACGAAATGGAAATTTTGAATATATAATAAAAAAGTATTGCAATTTCGGTAAGTTTACATGCTTAATTATAAATTTCAGACCAATACGCTAAGTAGTTTAGAAGTTATGCATATTTTTAGTAACTTCAATTTGTAGACTAATCGTGAAATTTAAAAAATAATATCCAGAGAACTGGATGAGCCGGGAAGATCGAAAATATTGCCTTTCTTTGGCTTCAAGAATTGAAATTATACGATTAAGCGACAATTGCTCAAGCTACCGGACTTGACTTTTCCCAATCAATATTTCGCTCACCATAGGATAATAAGATTAATTAGTCTAAACAAAGTTTCCACAAGAGTTATAACGCTCAGCAGAAGGCAGGCTAAAATTTAATTTGAATAAAAAAGAGATTTCCTCTTTTACTTTAAAGATGCCAAAATCGTATTGCCATTTTTATTTTTTTTATATATTTTCTATATCCCCGCTACTATAACTTTTCTTAAGCTGCACCCTAAGTCTATGTCTGCATCTGTTTGCAGATACAGATTTCCTAAGCTATATAATTGCTAACGACAACAAATGTTGTATAAAAATTCCTGTAGAACCCGGACCCAGCTCAAGTTAATGGCTGCTAAACTCTCTTTCTTCCCAAAACTGTAGCAATTACAGTCGCATCGCAATAATTCGTACCCCGCTAATTCGAAATTCTCAATAAATCAATTCAAAATTTGAAAGTAAATTGATATCACCCGCAAATCGTAAAAAATGTGATCCCCCTGCCATTACGAATTATAGGGGAACTGGAATGTACAATATATTAGTATCACAATCGGGCAACTCTAGCTTATCTAGGCGCTAAAAAGCTTTAGAGACTTCAACTTAGGCTAGAAGTAATCTAATAGTTTCTGTACCAAAATCTACATAGTAAAAAAAAAAGAAATATTAAATTTGTTTTTCTTGTATCGCTTTCATGGCCTGCTGCCAATTCAATTTTTTTATTAAATATTTAATAAAGTTTGACATACAAAATTATTGTTATTAAAAATGTAATTTAAACACTGTTAATATTTAAAAAAAAAAGTTGAGAGAATTTGAGAGCATTATTAAAAATTCTGTAGAACTTTCTTGATCCATGAGAGCTTTAAAACATTATTTTTGCTGCTGCTGCGTTAAATAAATATAAATTTTGATATTTCATTTATAGAATATTATTATATTAAATGTTATTAAGCGTTTCATATTAAATATTAAAGAATATTATATATTGAATATTGGCGTTCTTTCTAGCTTAAATACTTTTCATCTTTTTATTTTTTTTTTGTAATATTTTCTTCTTGCTGTTTTTAAGTGAAATGTAATTTTGTTTTTATTTTTTTTATATATATTTATACTCTATATTTGAAGTAAAATTTATGTATATAAATTTATTACATTATTTTCGTTTTTTTTTTTTGTATTTTTTTTTTGTTTTGTTTCGTGGTTCACAGAACATTTTATAGCCTATTTATTATTTTTAATTTTTTTAGTTGTTAGCATAAATAATATTGTTATTTTTTTTTTATGTTTATGTTATAAAATAAGACTTGATCAATTTTTTTTTGTTTTTGTTGTTGTTTAGTTAGCAAATTTGATAAGACAAATTGTATAAAATGTACATTTATATAGTTTATAGTATAATTAAGAGAAGAAAAAAAAAAAACAGTATAGAGGGAGCGCAAAACAAAATACAAAAAAAAAAATTCTCATGTTCTATGATAATACATATATAAAATTATATTACGTTTTGTTCGTTGTTGTTGTATGTAAATAGCCTTTGATTGTGATTATGTCCTCTTATTCTTCTTCTGCTAGTTTCTTCATTCATTTCTCATTATTATTTTCTTGTTGCAATGTAAATTTGTTTTGCTGCTGCGCACGCTTTGCGTGTGACTAGCTCGCGCAGTGTCCTTGAATTTCTTTTTAGCTATTTCCCGTTACATATAAATATATATTTATATATTGTTCATATATATATATATATATATATATATATATATATATAGACATAGTATATATGTTTTATAAATTTGAAATATGCCAGAAGAGATAGTTAATTGTACATTTTATCTGCTAGTTTATATATTAGGCAGTGCTCTCTCTCTTGTCTTATGATTTTTTTCTCTGCATTTCGCTTGCGTTTCATGGCAGCAATAAATTTTTTAATTACATTTTTTCTTCCTTTTGTTTTTTTTTTTCAAGCTAACAACTACTTATAAACAATATATTTATATATATATAAATCTACAAAAAGAAAACTACAGATAAGAAAGTACAATTACAATCATAAATCATGTAGAATATATATGGAAAAATAAAAGAAGTATTACAAGAAGAGAAATAGAAGAAAGAGGAGTGTGTGGGGGGGGGGGGGGGGGTCAAAAAAATGTTTAAAAGAAAACAAACAAAATTACTTAAAACTTATGAAACAAATTCTCTTTTGCATGTGTTGCTGGTGATGCAGCAATATGCAATATGCCAGCTGGCAATTGATTGGGCGAGAACGGCGATGATACCTTATGAGCATTTATAATATCATCAATATCATTTTCTGTTAATTCAGTTGAATCAATTAATGCCACTTTCTTATATCTGCAATACAGAGAGAGAGAGAGAGGAGAGAGAGTTAATATATATATAAATTTCAAATAGTATTAGAACAAATTAATATTTTATTTATACACATACTTGTCTCTCTTATATTTTTCACGTATGGCTTGTGTATTTTGATCTTTGGCCACTTTGTGTGTCTGGAATAGCATTAAAATTAATGATTTTAATTGCTCCAATTTATATGTTGTAATCTCTTCCATTTCGCCTGTCCACATTCGCATGCCCAATATATAACGTGATACGGCAAGTGCAGCCGATGATAAAATTGATGGTAAATATTGCATATATGAATCTCCATCCAGCAATGATAGCTCACAAATGAACTGCAAACAAAATAGAAATTATAGATATATATATATTTATGATATACTATAGATAGTTTACTTACCAAAGCCAATGACTTTAGCTTCTCGGGCATATCGCATAATACAGCATAAGTGTTAAGGAACACAAATGGTGTTGGTGTGCACAAATTGAAGGATAAAATTTTAAGAAATACTTGTTCCATGCGCAGCACTTGCGCTTTCGTATAGCTGTCGTCAGTGAGGAAAACAAATTCACCAACAGCTGGTGGATAAATTTCCTCGTATTTACTGTAAATTTCAATAAAAATATGTAAGTGAAGCTTAAGTAGAGTGAGCATGACTATATGATACCCGGCAAGCCAAGCAAAGTTGTAGAACTTCTATGTTTCTGATGTATTCTGCAAAAAACTTTCAATGATCCTCGACGAATTCTAGTTCTTGGACAGTCACACATTGTCAAATTTCTACTGGACTGTTGGTTGCTTTTCTATTAGCGTTACGTTAAGTTACTGTCACAAAGTTATTATGCCCGCTGTACTCTATACTTACCGGGTATAAGAAAACCCCATACAAAATTTCTTGCTAGAAAGTGTAAAAGCAACAATAAAGTTTATCAGCACACACAGCTGCACAACTAATGCTCAGCTACAACTATGCCTTCAAGTATATAACTGTATAACATTGAATTCCTCCCTCTCCCTCCTCTCCTTTGCTCCTACGACACAGTTACAATTTGATTAGCTAAGTGTGCAAACACACGCCCCCCAATGTGCAACTACTACTAACTATCAATCATTTGTATACAAGAGTCCCAAAAGGCAAAACTGTTTGATAAATGTCTACAACTTACTTTTAGCCCTATCCCATCCCCCTGCCCAGAAAGTATTACTACTTACGCAGCTATATACATGGCAGCAGTGCCAACCAATTGTAACTTGGAACGTTTCACAGACATTTGACTGAGAAAACGATCAACATATGAGACACTTAGATAAAGTGTCTCAGTGTTCAGATCATACTCCTCGGCAACCTCAACGAGCCAATCAATCAGTATGCTGCGCATCGAATGATTTATATCGGTCTGTCGACGCATATATTGTGGCTTTGGACGATGCTTTTTCTGTAGTAAAGAAAAAAAGAAAAAGATAATTTAGATAATATTTTTTATAGTTGCCGAGAGCAGAGTAATATTTATTTTCTTTACACGCTTCATACACTTTTTCTACATGTTGCTTCTTTTTTTTTTTTCTCTTTGGAATTTCAGCTTGTTCGGTAAACTAAACTCGTTCGCAGCAGTGAAGTTTGCTATACGTTCCACTGCCCCCGGGACCCTTGCCAAACGACATAGCTGTAGCATCTCTCTCATAGATAGGTAACAGCAGCAAACGAATTTACCGAAATTTTTTTTTTTTTTATTTGTTTATTGGTTATTTTACTCTGCACGTGCGACGCATTTCAATGACTTTGGCGGCACACACAGAAACCACACCCAAAATGCGTAGAAATCTTTGCCTAAATGGCAACAGATGGACAAATGGGACGGACTGCATGTCGTACACTCGTACATTAGGTGTTTATTTAATGGCCAGTTTAACGATTATTGAACAAAACAAACGCCACACAACAAAAAGCCGACAGAAAAAAAATAAAATAAAATAATCGAAATTCAAATTGCAGTCAAAATCGTCAAATTTGCTGAACCAAAAAAAAAAAAAATAATAAAATCACAATTTATATAGTAAAATCTTTGCAGTGGAAGGGAAGAAAAAGGTCAAGAAATAAAGATAGAAGGCAAAATAGGCAAAGATTTCAAAACGATTTGCAACTTGATTTTGTGGTCGATTATTTCTTAAATTTGGATTTGGGCAAGAAAAATCTCAATTTATATAGCTAAATGTATACGCTGGAAAAACAGTAAAGAAAATAAAGACAAAATTCAAAATATGCAAAGATTTTTTGAACGATTTGCAACTTGATTTTGTGGCCGATATATAGTCAAATTTTGGTAGCAAAATCTCATCTATGAGGTGGGAAAAAATAATTGAAGAAAATAATGACAAAGACAGTCAAAAATTTCTAACAATTTTCAACATGAAATTGCGGTCGATTATTTCTTAAATTTGGGAAAGAAAAATCTCAGTTTATATAGAGAAGTCTATGCCTTGGGAAAAAGCAGCAAAGAAAATAAAAGCAAAATATGCAAAGATTTTTTGAACGATTTGCAACTTGATTTTGTGGCCGATATATAGTCAAATTTTGGTAGAAAAATCTGATTTAAGAATAGGAAAAAAACAGGCAAAAATTTCTAACGATTTGCAACTTGATTTTGTGCTCAGTAATATCAATGACATTATGTTATAGTACTATGATCTAAGCAAATGTGCGAAATTTCTGACTCAAAAACGTTGCCAGGGTAGGTTTTTTTTTTTTGGTTTAACAAAGAAAACAGAAATAAAAAAAAAACGAAGCAACCAACATAATGACACGGCAACGGAGCAACACAACGCAACGCAGCAACAGAGCAAACAAACTCAAAATCCGGTTTGAGAAAAAAAAAATCAGTAATCAAACATTCTGATAGACACACACAATTGATAGTTGAAGAAACATACTTAAATATTAAAATACACATAAATATATTGAAATTGATTGAAAATGACGCTGAAAATACCAATATGTACAAAGGATGATCTGAGCGAGGCAATGAAATTACAGAAACGTGAACAATATGAAGAGGAACGTAAACGTCGCATTTTTAATGCTAAACAGCGACTCTATGGGGTAAATAGCATTACACAGGCCCAAAATTTTTATTATAAATTTTCTCTCGATTTCAGCTTGATGTTGATGCCTTGGAGCGTCAAATATTGGAGCAAAAAAAATTACGTAGCACACAGCAGGAATGTGATAAACGCTATGAGGAGCAGGAACAAATGCAGAAACGTCTGATAACGCATAAGGAGAAAGAGTTGGAAAAAGAGCGACGCATTGTCAACTCTGATCTAAATTTTTATCGCTGTCGTTATCAACGCAAAGATCAACGACGTGAATTTGATCTCAATGATCCCAACTATTTGAAGAAGGCAACACCCGTACGTGTTGCCGATAAGGATACAGCATTGGGCATCTCTAGTGCACAGATATTTGGTGGTGAAGATCTTGATAGAAATGATCGACAGATGCGTCAACGTGAACAGCAGCGAGCTTGGCTTGATCAGCAAGTGATGGAACGTAAACAAGCGGAAGAGGCGCGTCGCAAAGCGGATTCTGTATTTATGGAGAGCATCTGGTGTCGCGATAAACATTTGGAAGAAATGGCTAAATCTGATCATCATATGCGTCATGAGATTATACATAAGATTCGACAATTTAATGTTAATTTGGCCAAGCAAAAGCAGGAGAATCGTTTGCGTAATAAGCAGGAAACATATGAGGATGATATGGCCGAGATTTATAATATGTTATCGAGCGATATGCTCACCGAGAATCCAGATGTAGCACAGTCACGTACAAATCCAAACAAGAAAATTGCTTTCATGTATCGTGGCATGACACCGGACGAATTGCGTGACTTCCGCAAGGGGCAAGAGCAACAACTTGTCGATACAATGCGTCGCAAGACAGAATCACAGCTTATGGACAAGCAATGGGAGCAATATGCTATGAATATGGATCGTACATTAATGCATAAACAGATTGATATGGATCGTAAGCATAAGCAAGCTTTGGATGAACTTGTACGTGAGAATGCTAGGCTGGCCATTGAGCAGGATCAGCAGCGTAAGGAATCGCTTGAGAAGCTTAGCAATGCTGTTTCCGATGATTTTTACGATCAGTTCAACAAGACATCGCGATAGTTTTGCATTTATTTACATTCATCGTTTGTATTATTAGCCCGCCGATACATCGGTTGTCAAGCGGACGATGGGACAGATAGTTAAACCAAAGGCTAAAATAAATTGCATAAATTTAAAAAGTTAATAAAGCTTAAAAATTAAATGTTAAAATGGCTTTGTATTAATGTATTATGTGGAAACAATGAATTTCTTGGTAATTTCCTAAGAAACATGAAAGTCTGAGGAGCTGGATTAACTCTATAGTCTAGCAACTTTTATAATTTTACCTTCAATATTCTAGGTAAAAACACAATTGTGTGCCAGTGTGCGTGTGTGTTAACCAGCTGTGCTCGTTTAACACGCGCAATCAAGCTAACAACGAAAATGCATCCAGGCGTTCAATACACATGCTAGACAGAGACAAAGCGAATGCTCACGCATCAAACAGACGACGGCGCTGAGGTAATTTCTTTGGGTTTCTCCTCCAAGACGACAACGACGGAAAAAAATAAACAAAAAGAAAAACAACAGAATTTGACGTTGCTGCACAGGCAGGCATAGCAAGAAAGGCAGCGACGCGCGAAGACAACGTCACGAGGGTGCGCGACAGGGTTCGGCTCTGCTAGACAAATGCTTGTTGAGCGCCTGCGCCTGTACACGAGTGTATGTATGTATGTATATGTCTATGTGTTAGAGAGCAACATATATACAAGAGCTGCATACAGATGCATAAGAAAATAGTCATACACAAACATTTCGATGCCGAAGGAAAGAAAGAGAGATAAGGAGACTAGACTACGCGCTTATTTTTTTTCTTAATAAAATATTAGAATTGTTATCGATTAATCGATCGATATTGACTAACTATTTTTTAACCTTTCATTCTCTCTCGCTTTATACTCACCTCACTCTCCAATAAATTATTCAATATATCGCGTTGGTACTGCACCACCTCAAAGAAGCGTTGTCTATCATTACGCGGCAATTTTTGTTCAATTGCAGCCACATTTTTATCAATTGCAAGGTGATCGCTGCTAATGTTACTAGTATCTGCCATGGAACGATCCACTGACATGGGTGACATAATGTCAGTAACAGACATTGGCGTTGATATATCAAAGTCAGTTTTGGTTACTCTATTGTTAAATAAATAATAATAATAAATTTAGTAAGTGTTTAAAATAGAAGCTTAAGTATATCAAACACTTACAACTTGCCATTGCCGCATTGTATATTCTCTTTATCGGCAGCATTGGCCAATGGCTTGCCAATATTGGGCTGTACTTGCAATTGCACTTGTGTATCGCAATTATCCTCGTAAACGGAGAATGTCTTGAATTGCTCCACCACGGGAACAACATTTGATTTTTTGGCGCCACCATAAACAGCATTTTCAACGTCACGAATAATCTGCAAAAATATACAAACAAATACAAATGCAAATGTTCTCTATTTTCAAGTGAACATGTGTGTGTATGTGTAAGAGTGCTTAAAGGGGAAACAGTGTTACAACATTTGTATTAGTGACAGCAGGAGAGCAAAGCGTTAGTTGCTATCTCGCCTGCGCGCTTTCCACTCTGGGAAAAATCCTGTTACGTGCTGTGACGTTCGTTGCGCAGTCGTCATTCGTTGTTATTGTTGTTGTTTCTACTTTACTGTGCGCGCCCTTTGCTGGCTTCCTTCTCATTCTTTCTGTCTTGCTCTCACACACACACACACATACAAACACATGCACGCATAGCTACATTGTTCATGTATTAGTGTTGCTGTAATTGCATTTCAATGCATGTTTCTTTTAGTTGTTTGCTTTCTCGTTTCTCCTCACTATGTAAGGTCCCTTTACTTTTGTTTTAGTAGTTGTTAAAATAAAAAAACGCGCGCAAGATGCATTTCTAGGTTAGATTTGCAAATTCTGCCGCGTAACAATACTATGCAGGTTCTAATGTAAGCGCGCTTTTTAACGCAATTATATTTCAATAGGAGAAATTATTGAAAGTTTTAAGGTGACCGCTTTAAAAAAAAAAAAGACAAGCAGCAGCAAACAAAAAAAAAACAACACAGCAGCAGACAAACAGACAAAAAACCACCACCAAACGTAAAGTAACCCAACCACTGAAAACTTAATAAAATAGGCAGCTGCATAAGAACGTGCATAGCACACAAACACACAGACAACAACAACAACACAAAAATGAGGATGAATTTTTATACAGTATGAGATGAGACTTTACCAATTTTCCGGACGGCACAGCGACGTGGGGTACATTGCCATGGTTCTTGTTAACATTTAGGACGCCCAAATTGGTGCGAGGCACCAATGGGCCTTTTTCCTTGTCCCCGATGACGGCCAGAGGTTGCTTGGCTGCAGGTGCTACAAGATGAGCCAATTTTTCCTTAACATTCAGCATTGTGGGATTCTCCTTGTCGCTGTTGTCACGATGTATTTGGAAACTGGCCATTTTTTTTTATGTCAAAAAAAATTTCACACAAAGCAAACTATGAATATTATGAAATGTGTAAAATGTTTTCTTTTTGTTAATTTATATCCAAAGGCAGCAACAATTCGCGTTTACTTTCGCGCCTCCTTTCTTGCTCTTTTCGGCTATACTGTAAAAATGGTGGCTTTATCTACGTTTCTCTTTACTCTTCACTCTGTACGCAAATGTGTTTGTGTGTGTGTGTACGTAATTTAGTTTCTTTTGCTCTCAGCTGCTGCTGCTGCGTCGGCGTCGACAACTTCGAGTTTGAATCGGCAACTGGCGTTTGTTGAGTCGCTTGCGCTTCGGTCTTCACTCACACCAACATAAATGCATAAGTGTGTATGTGTGTGAGGGTATGCTCAAAGTTACATATAAAGACGCACAATCAAGATTTATCAAAAAAATTTAAAGCACAAATTAAATTCTACAAACGACACACACGATTACTTCAATATACTAAAACTCATTTGACTTTCAATTTGTTTTTTTTTTTGTTACAGCATTTTCGTTTGCAATTCAGTTGAATTTAATTTACACATCCATATGTAAAATTAATTCTCCTGTCAATCGAAAAGCATTTATTGCGATTTTTATTCCGTCACCGGGTACCGAAGTTATAGTTGTCGAGTGGTCGAAGTGCTATTGCTTTTTGATTTTTTCCCGGTCAACTACAAACGAGCTCGTTTGTTCGTCGCTTTCTACGATGCTAGGACGTTGATATCGATATATTATCGCAATGTTTATATCGTTTGGTACAATATATTAGAAATAACATTGTCAGCATATTAGGTAATATATATTAAAATGATTAATATTAAAATATAACTTTAATATTTACAGTTTTATTATACAAATTTAATGTTTGTGTATTTTGTGTAGAGTTTGATATATCGATATTTTCTGTTAAGCGTATGTCAAAAAGTGGCAATATCACTTACATTAACATTGCTGTTAACTGATGTTGCCAGATGATCATTAAGATTGGTATGCAGCTCTTTTAATTTATGATAAAGTGGCGAACTTTTTGAAAAATATATAATTGAAGAATGATGAATGTATTTATATTTGCTTGATATTTTATAAGAATTATTATTAAAAAATAATTGTAATGGTTGAAAATGAGCATTTAGTTAAGCATTTCAATTAGCTGTTAGTAATGGTTTTAAGTAAAATATGTAATATATGTAATGTAAAATAACATTTACATACATATTGTACATATGTATGTTTGTGTGCATGTGTGTGTGTGTGTGTGTGTCTTATTTCATTAGTTGCTTGATGTCGGGTATTAAAACAACTATTAAAATGAAGCGTAAAGAGACTACCGTTTGTCGCATTAACAAAGAGTATTACGCAAGCATCTATTGCATCCTTTTGTGCATTTTGTGCAGCATAAGAATGAATTGACTTCAGGTAGCTGGAGACTGGGTCATACACACACACACACGCACAGAGTGAGAAAGAGACAAATACTTGCAAAAACAGATTGCAAGACGTCCAGCTGTCTGCAAGGCACTTTGGCCGCTTACAAAGATAAACATCTGCAGCGCGGCAAATCTTGGCTCGGCTATGTAAGTATATATGTAGTATATATATATATATATATATATATATATGTGTGTGTGTGTATGTGTGTATTGTCAACAGTTTGCTTGTGGTAAGCGGCTCACCAAAAGTCCTCAAAGTGAAAACTTTTGACATTTGTTGTTGTTCTTGTTGGTTGACCGCAGAAAGTTTGATATACAGTTATTTAAGCAAGTCTTTGTACACTTGCGCTTAGTGCTTTGTATTTGTATTTGTATGACAAGTTTTGCAACTTGCAACTAATTAAATTAGTTTTTTTTTTTATTTGTTTTATTTTTTTAATAAATGAATCATAATGAAATTAATTAAACAATTTAATTTTTAATAATTTCGTTTTATTTTATTTAATTTTTATTTTTGTTTTTATTATAATGAAAGTTAACATATTCATGCAATTTATGCCCCCCAACGAATAATGAAAGTACGAATTTGCATGGGATTCAAGGTGACACTGAATTTGGATGAATCATCAGATTCATTAGCAGCCAATGGTTCAAATGGTGATGTATAATATTCAACAGTCTTTGGCATTGAACCCTCATGATGGAACTTGAATCTCTTCATCTCATTCAATGCCATGTTACCATCTAATGTTGTTTCGCGAATCTCCTTGCCGGCAAGTGTATCGAAAATGTGACGTATGTTAAAGCTGACAATATGTCCCTCCGATTCATCCATAAAGTTCTCAACGCGCAGCAACAATTCATTGTTGGAGTATGGCTCCAAAGTCAATAGATTCACCGATTGTGGGAAATCACTGAAATCGGGAATCTTTTGTGGCTTAACAGCGCTGGCAGTGTTCGAGTTACTGAAGAATTTCCAGAATGGCAAATGAATTTCATGCTGTGCAATACGTTCGGCAGCCGTAGCCTTCTCCGATACGGAGTTAAGTACAAGGAAAACTTTACCGCGTGCAATGAGACCCGTGCCAAATTGTTCCTCATTGAGTGCTTCACCAACACCAAAGGCATCATCATTAAGCAGGCGACGATGTAACATAAGTTCCAATTGTCCATTGGACAAACTGGAGCCACCCTGTGCACGATCATTGAGCAATGCCAAACGTTTCTTATCATCCTGCAGTGCAATGCGTGCTGTTACTGGATAATAATTGCCACTGGCATCCTCGGTCATATCCGGATTAAAGTATTCACGCTCGTTGCGCACACGTTTAAGCAATTCACGACCATTGGAATCCGTATAGAAGACACCATTGGATGAGATGTCGCTGCTGAAGCGTGTAACAATCTCACGACCAGTATCATCATCAATGGGAATTGAGCCGATAAGCCATTCAAATTCAACATGATTGACACCTTCATAGATGCGTACAACTTGCGATATCCATGAATTGAAGGTCTGATGAATCTCCTTGACGCGCACACCTTCATAAATGCTCAGTTGTACTTTATCCTCGAGCTGAGTAATATCACCATCGGGACGGAAAATGTAAGCACCAGAGGAAAGAGAGAGAGAGAGAGAGAGAGAGAGAGAGAGAGAGAGAGAGAGAGAGAGAGAGAGAGAGAGAGAGAGAGAGAGAGAGAGAGAGAGAGAGAGAGAGAGAGAGAGAGAGAGAGAGAGAGAGAGAGAGAGAGAGAGAGAGAGAGAGAGAGAGAGAGAGAGAGAGAGAGAGAGAGAGAGAGAGAGAGAGAGAGAGAGAGAGAGAGAGAGAGAGAGAGAGAGAGAGAGAGAGAGAGAGAGAGAGAGAGAGAGAGAGAGAGAGAGAGAGAGAGAGAGAGAGAGAGAGAGAGAGAGAGAGAGAGAGAGAGAGAGAGAGAGAGAGAGAGAGAGAGAGAGAGAGAGAGAGAGAGAGAGAGAGAGAGAGAGAGAGAGAGAGAGAGAGAGAGAGAGAGAGAGAGAGAGAGAGAGAGAGAGAGAGAGAGAGAGAGAGAGAGAGAGAGAGAGAGAGAGAGAGAGAGAGAGAGAGAGAGAGAGAGAGAGAGAGAGAGAGAGAGAGAGAGAGAGAGAGAGAGAGAGAGAGAGAGAGAGAGAGAGAGAGAGAGAGAGAGAGAGAGAGAGAGAGAGAGAGAGAGAGAGAGAGAGAGAGAGAGAGAGAGAGAGAGAGAGAGAGAGAGAGAGAGAGAGAGAGAGAGAGAGAGAGAGAGAGAGAGAGAGAGAGAGAGAGAGAGAGAGAGAGAGAGAGAGAGAGAGAGAGAGAGAGAGA